>JAVTVY010044326.1:0-214317 GCA_036873755.1 Hanleya hanleyi | reverse complement strand
GCATCATTTCTATTTGTCTACTTTATTAGCATAATGGTCCACATTTATCTTCTGAAATCGATGTTTTCGTCGTATTCCCGAAGATTTGATTTCCATTTCTGCAATGCACCAATTTTGAAAATAATACACACAAGCCCAATTCTAAAGTACATGGAAATTGTATCCAAGTGAAACAGTAGGTGGACAACATTGTCGCTGCTGCCAGATTCGATTTTCACGTCGGAATAAAACTCAAATATGGCCTGTTCAATCTTCTTCAAACTTGGATGATGTATTGATATCAGTGAGAGGATGTTTTTGCTCTCTTGTCAGACAAGCGTTCAATCTCAGCAGGCGGCTGTGTGTGAAAGCTTGGCAATTCTGTACTGTTTTGTTAGAAAACTGGAATAGAACTGAACATCTCACTGAAGAAAAGGGTCATCTTTAGTACTACATTCCAAAGTTTACCTGATTGATGGATTACCCCAAAATTTCCCAGTAACGTGCCAGAGGTCAGAGGTGGTTCCTTTCGTCTCCTCTCCCATTGAAACTAGCTGAGCCCAAATTCACTTTCCATTATTATGCAAATTAAATAAGAATTTATTTTTAGTACAAAAAAGTAATCTAGAAAGTGTGGAGATAAAGGATTTTCTTCAGGGTTATCAGGCTGAGAAATAGTCTGTGGGCAACTAAATTTGCCTGTGGGCAACTAAATCTGCAGCCTGAATGTCAGTTCATTTGGATATGTGGCTTGCTCAGCCTCCGCCCATGAGCAACCTGTAATTGACAATTTGTCACATGGATGGTCAGGGGGTTCAGGTTCCTGTCGCTTCAATACGATTTGCTGAGAAGCAACGGGAACTTGATAATGTGATGTCTAGCACTGTAATATCACTTGTCTTTATTGCACCCTGTAAGTGTCCTGTCTGTGTCTTGTGCGCTGTCCTCAGTGTTTTATAGGGTGGATGGAGGGTGTCTGGTTCCATGCTGCTTCAAAGATTTCTTCTTTGAAATAGCAGGAACACAACTGGGCTGGGTGGTGCTTAGTTGGTTTGTCGTGATATAGCTGAGATATTGTTGAAAGCGACGTTAAATTCTATTCGCTCACTCGCCCTTAGTTGGTTCATCGTGATATAGCTGAAATATTGTTGAAAGCGACATTAAATTCTATTCACTCACTCACCCTTAGTTGGTTCATGTGATATAGCAGAAATATTGTTGAAAGCGACGTTAAATTCTGTTCACTCAATGAAAATGAAAATCAGGTTTTGAAGAATAAGGGAACATACTTTATATGTGGTGCTTGCATGGTCATCTCTGCAGGTCTTAATTTATTCATTGTTTTTAGCAGATAAACATACTTGGTCAAAGGCAGAGTGTAAAGAAGTGGAGGAATTCTTTTCAACGGAGATCGATGCACTCAAAGTGCCTGGGAAGGCAGGAGCGTTGGCATACTTGGAATTTTCCAAGTGTGCCAAGAACAGAAAGAGACGGTGGGAGGATGTCAAAAATAAACTGAATGCATGTGTCCAAAGGAAGAAGAGAAGACGAGGGAAATGTCAGGACTAAGGTACATGTGTAGCGATATGTACAATTCTTAGGGTTTGATTCTGTTTTCTATCTGATGGTCTTGATTATGTCATGTATCTGAGGGGCTTGATTCTGTCCTGTATCTGAGGGCTTGATTCTGTCGGATTTCGCTTTGAGTAACTAGTCTGACATTCAATATAACTTGATAAAAGAAAATAAATATGTATAATGCCCAACTGCCAATATAAGCTCTACGCTCATCGGTCAGGTTTCCTACATGGACTGAAGGATAACTGTCACAGTAGGTGTATTGCCTCATCAGGAGTGTGCTTTACCTAATCAGGAGTGTGTATTGCCTAATCAGGTACATGTGTGCATTACCTAGTCAGGTACATGTGTGTACCATATTTTTTCCTCCCCCTCATACCGGACACCAGGGACACCAGGATGAGTTAATTTTCCATTGTGAAATTCCATGTTCATGTACTTGACTAAGTGTAGCTGATTCTTTTCAATTTTAGCAGGTTCTGGAGGAAGGCCAGCAGTTCACGATGCATGACGGGTATGGAACTATGAGATGGTGTGGTGATGCAAATATTACCTGATATGGACATGAGAGCATTGGAGGAGTCTGTCAGAATAAAGAAGAATTAAGGCAAGGAAAGAGCAAGGAATGGAGACAAAATCTCTTCGTGTGAATTGTGGACATCGAATGATTCCTTGTCCTGAATCAAATGACATCGGCAGAACCAACATAATAAAATGCTTGTGAATGCCTTTGTATATCATTTATACATGTTATATGGTGAAAGGGAAGTTACCTGCAATATTCAGTTTGAGGGTCTGCAATGGTGCATTAGAAAGGGATGTAGAACTTTGATGGTACATGCTTCACCTGAATAATCTGTCTTTGTGCTAGTAATAATATCCCAACTGTACAGGGGATTTCATAATAGTTTACTGTTTGTGGCTGATGAGATGTTTACAACATGCCATATAGCTCTGGCAAGTGTGAAGTTGAACAGTTTTGTGCCTGATGTTGCAAACTTGCAAGATTAACTTTGACTGTCATTGATCTCTGAATGGAAGATGGGCTTTTAAACAGCCACACGGCCAATGAGAATCGTAGAAAGACACCCAGTGAAATAAACATCTTAGAAATTAGATGTCTTGGTAAACTATAATGAAATCCTCTGTAATATAACTTTGAAGTTCGCCACTACTTTGTTATAGTATGGCTCAAGTTACACATGATGTTTGACTGGACCTTGGATTGTTATTCAGTGTTCGCCCATCTCCTGAACAGAGAAACAGTCATTGAACAGTCCCAATCCTATGACATTCTCCTGACCTGGCATCAGATTGTGTACCTCCTGTTCACTGTGAGATATACCCTCTGATTGATTTAGTCCGAAAAATGGTTCTAAGCCAATCGACATCATCCATTACGAAACAATGTGGAGTGGTCTTGGGATATCACAGCTAAATCAGATGTGATCTTGCTTTTTCTTCCAGAAGATCTACAGAATGCATCTTTCATGTGATGGCGATGTAAATTCTAACAAATCAATACATGTCTCTCATATAGAAATAGATGATTTCTGTGTCAAGCATTGATAAAAAAAAATTATTTTATCGCGTAGGGACTTTCCTTGGAATTTGCCCATCTTGCCGTTATCTGCCAATACGAGCAACTTTGCGATCTTCGCTCTCTCAATCGTTGATGGCATAATACGGTAATACTCTTCATGCACCTTCACACTGTGGCCCAAATGCTTCACTATCCATGTCAATTCCTGGTCATCAACAGACAATCGTTGATGACCTAATACGGTAATACTCTTCATGCACCTTCACACTGTGGCCCATATGCTTCACTATCCATGTCAATTCCTGGTCATCAACAGACAATCGTTGATGACATAATACGGTAATACTCTTCATGCACCTTCACACTGTGGCCCAAATGCTTCACTATCCATGTCAATTCCTGGTCATCAACAGACAACATCATCCATTACGAAACAATGTGGAGTGGTCTTGGGATATCACAGGTACATCAGATGTGATCTTGCTTTTTCTTCCAGAAGATCTACAGAATGCATCTTTCATGTGATGGCGATGTTAATTCTGACAAATCAATCCATGTCTCTCATATAAAAATAAATGATTTCTGTGTCAAGCATTGATAAAAAAATAATATTTTATCGCGTAGGGACTTTCCTTGGAATTTGCCCATCTTGCCGTTATCTGCCAATATGGGCAACTTTGCGATCTTCTCTCTCTCAATCGTTGATGACATAATACAGTAATGCTCTTCATGCACCTTCACACTGTGGCCCAAATGCTTCACTATCCATGTCAATTCCTGGTCATCAAAAGACAGCAACTGCAATATAAACATAATGATAAAAAGTGCACATAGCAAGTCGCTTCACATCAGTGAGACAGCAGTTGATATCGATTTTCAATGAACTATGGAATCCAACATGTCTACCATTTGCAATCTTTCATTTCACACACATACTACTGGATGTTCTTACATATTTCCTGCAGATACTCCCAACTGCTGTCTCACTGATGTGAAGCGATCCACTGAATCAGTCTCAAAGCGTCTGAATCACTCTCAAAGCATCTGTACAAGGGACTGGCCTATCCAGCAGTAATCCCACACAGGACTGGCCTATCAAGCAGTAATCCCACACGGGACTGGCCTATGCAGCAGTAATCTCACTCGGGACTGACTTATCCAGAAGTAATATGACACTGCACTGCAATATGCAGCAGTAATCCCATATGGCACTGACCTATCCAGCCATAATCCTACATGGAACTGACCTATCTCACTGTAATCCCACACAGGTTTAGCCTATCCAGCAGTAATCCCACATATGACTGGCCTCCCTAGCCGTAATCCCACACAGGATTACCGTATGCAGCAGTAATCCCACACTGGACTGTCTATGCAGTAGTAATCCCACAGGGGACTGGTCTATCCATCAGTAATAACACACGGGACTGGTCCATCCAGCAGTAATCCTACACATGACTGGCCTGTCCAGCAGTAATCTCACATGGGACTGAGCTATCCAGCAGTAATCTCACACTGGACTGCCCTATGCAGCAGTAATCCCATCATGCCCATGGCACTGATCTATCAATCCTACATGGGATTAACTTATTTGCCAGAAATCCCACATGGGACTGATATTATTATCTGTACCAGATAATCTATTCCAGACATTATTGTCTGTACCACATCAAGTATTCCAGACCTTATTGTTTGCTCTACATGTATGCTTTCAATACTGCTGCACCTTCGGCGGATGACCTCGCAAGGCAAGATGGTGCGGTTCTCAGAACGCTTGTTATAAATTTTTCTGGAACAGCCCTTATCTTGCACAAAAGTTAATTACATCAATAACTTTGAACAAATCAGACTGCACTTAATTTTTATCAAATATATTCACTTGAAGTTGAGCTTATTTTAAAAGCTTTTTGAAGTAATTTTGACAAATATTGTTAATGAACTTTTATATCTAGCTATTTCAATTCATTGGGAGGAATATTGTGCTATTAAATCTCGTTTTGAGAAATTTAGGGCTTTAGAATACGTTAAATTGAGCAGTCAACCAAATTTCAATATAATGCATTCACTATTTGTAAAATTTGCAATTTTGTTGTTAACAATTGTCTGAATTTATTGGATTTTATATATCTATTTTTTATTTGTCAAATTTGGGAACAGTTTATTTTTGACACGGCTTGCCGCTTTATAATCTCTGATTTGGGTGCAATTTAAGGACTTCGAAATTGATATTTTACAAATTCTCTTTGTAATTTTGCTGTTAACAGTTGTCTGAATTTGTTGCGTTATATATAATACATGTATATTCATTTTGTCAAAGGACCTCGTATGTTTAGATGGGTAAATGGCCCCAGAACGGGTGCAGTAGAAGTGCCTAAAATAAAATATTGCATATACAAGAAATTGTTCAGTTGGCATGTAGTACAATATTATATTGTATACTCAGAAAAGTTTCAAGGCACCGAGTCTCATCATTCTCGAATAACAGGGCTGTGAAATAGTGCATTCACGCAAAATAGCCAATTTTGCGGCGAAAACCCCTCATATTTATTTCTATAAACATATGAAGATAAACGATAACCAGAACCAGCTTGATACAGCCTACTCGTTGTTCCAATACGTAGTCGTAGACTAAATCTGGTTCTGGTTATCGTTTATCTTTATATTTTTACAGAGAACAATTGTTTTCACCTCAGAATCAACTATTTTGCACAAATGCACTACTCCACGGCCCTGTTACTCGAGAATGATGAGATTCAGTGCCTTGAAATTATTATACTTGAGTATACAATATAATATTGTATATCATGCCAATTGAACATTTTCTTGTATATGCAATATTTTATTTCAGGCACTTCTACCGCACCTGTTCTGGGGCCATTTACCCATCTAAACATACAAGGTCCTTTGGGAACAGCTTATTTTGGGCACTGCATTAGATGTTTTTTTCTGTCATAGTTGTATTGCAGTTACTGAATAAATTTTTTTCTCATCCAGTGGAATGAGTTTGTGTTAGACAGTATTGACCACAGTTCTTACCATTGGTGCTTATTTATCGTGTGAGAAAAATCAAGTCTGGCATACATGTACTCTACAATGCCTGTCGAACACTAGAAATACTATGAAATTACCCTGTACTGAATAGTTCCCTCCTCACTGTTAATGTTATCCACTGAAGGATATTTCTTACCTGACCAATATGCTTCATTGGCAGTGGTATCTATATTAGCTCTCACTAGAATTTGATAGAAAATATGACTTCTCTGTTATGTTTTCCTGCAAATCAGGATCGGGTATTGTCATCTTGTATGTCCATCCATCACAGCTTTCTCGTTACCAGCATATCTTAAGAACAGCATGCCCCAGGCACAATAAACTTGCAGTGCACATCTGTATGCTCATGATACAGAACTCCAGTGAATCTGGACCTGATTGGATGTAAACTCTAATTTATGCGAAACTGTTAACACCTTGTGTTTCTCAGATATCATTCCACTGTTTAATGTGAAAGGATACATTAAGGAACTTTTAAGGAATGAACGAACCAGTTTCTCTGATTAGGCGGAAATCGTGGTGACTATATTTAATTGATGCAAAATCTTTGATGATGTATATCTGATACAATTTAAGGATTCTATATGAAACTTGTACACAACGTCAGTATATTAAGAGACTTGCAATTGTAATGTGCCCGGAACAGGTATGGTCGTCAGTACGAAACAAATATTTACTAATCGAATTGACTGCGACCGGGCCTGACCTTGGCCTTCACTACTCTCTGGGAGAACAAGCTGGAGAGGGGTGGTCAGGTTGAATGAGAACTACATCGAATATTTAAGACTGGATGACCCTGTAGTTCGAGCCAAACATGATGGTACAATAGACTGCAGACACACAATGTGTATGCTAGGAGTTAGTTGAAGAGATGACACAGGTTCGAGCCCAGCTGGTCCATTTGTGAAAGTTTGTCAGTTACTTGCCGAAGGGCGGTAGTTCTCCCCCGATGCTCCGGCTTCCTCCACCAACCAACTGACTGTCACCATATGTGTGAAACGAACTTGAGTGTGACACAGTGAAACAAACTTGTGTGACATTAAGACAAATTCCCTCCCCTTGAACAGATGAACTAATATATTTGTATATATACAAAGGTAGGATAGCAAACATTATCATCAACGATTGACCAACTTTAGCCGCTTTCATTGAATTATGCTCAGTTATCATTATAATTAGAATCAACAGGAAACAAAGCTAATGTGCACAAGAACAGGGGTGCCATGGTACCTCGCCTGTCTAACTCCTGTGAAGTTGGAAGGGTGGCACTAGTAGGTAGCCCCTCTTGGTCATTTTTGGTCCCCCTAGGTGGTATGGTGCAATGTTGTGTCTTCCGTGTGGATGAGGTCTGGTAGCCCAACTGATATGGTATGACGTAGGATCTCCCCCGGTAGGTTATTGATCGCAGTCTTTCCTTGTCACGCTGTTGACCAGTATCCCCCTGGTAAAGATGTTGGTACCTCCTGTCTGGTTGCCGTCAAGGATCCTTGCGGTTGCTTCCAGCCAAAGGCACTCCAGTCAATGGCCTGTGATCATTAAGCACCTGGTGGGTATACCCAAGTCGCTGCGTTCTTGTCGATAAGAGCCCCGCTCTCGTTCCTGGTCAGAGAAGTGTGGTAGAAGGAACCAGTTGAAGGCGGACAGAGGCCGGCTGGCTGGCGCTGTATTCTCTCAAGAGTCACAGATAGGGCTGGAAGGCTGTTACTTGGCTATGTATGACGGAAGCCATATGGTAGGTATCTGTGTGTACTATCACAAGGTGTTAGTTGACTGAGTTAGGATGTCAGTCTAGTACAAGCCAGCCTGGCTCCCTACGTATGGTACGTCTCGGTCCCTCTTGGTACGATGCTACCTGTCCCCTCAGATACTAGCTAAACTGGCTCCCCAGGTAGGGTGTAGGCATACCCTGTATGTATATGGTAGCTTGGCTCCCTAGCATGGTATGTCTCGGTCCCTGCAGATACGAGGTTAGCTGTCTCCCCAGGTACCGGTACTACAATGTGGTTAACCTGGCTTCCCAAGTAAGGTGTAGCTATACCCCGATCCCCGATAGCTATACAGTAGCTTGGCTCCCTAGGTATGGTACATCTCGGTCGCTGCAGGTACGAGACTGCCCGTCTCCTCAGGTAACAGCTAGCCTGGCTCTCCAGGTATGATGTGAAATTTAACCGACATAAACAAAGTGGCCCATGCCAGCATGCTCCTTCCGCCGGGAGGTGTAACCCTCCGTTGTATACTCGGTGATGTCTTCTCCCCGGGCCCATGTAATTTCACAGACTGAATGAATGTGTCCCTGTGCCAGCATGTTCTCCCTTGCCAGGAGAGCTAACTCAGTTGTTCCCTTGAACGATGGCTGGCTTGCTCCAGCCCTGTGGATGCCTTCTCTTCAATTCCCCCTCAGGCATGCGTCTTCTACAAGCCCGCTGTAAGATTGTCCATCCTGCAGCATCAGTCTCCGGCTAAGCTAGGTGTATCACTCCCAATGGTGAGCAGGTAGGCAGTGCACTGTCCTTCTATCCAACCCCATCTAGATCACGATCACTGCCTCGCTAATCTAGCTTCTCAGACCAGATTTTTGATTTATGTAAAGTCATTAATTATCTGTGTCCCCTGATACTGTTCAATGTGATACTTGGTATACATCAAGAGACGATGACTACTGGTTTCTGTTATTGGACAGAAACCTTGGGGGTTGTGGGGGCTCATTTTTAATTGCAAAGATTTTAATAATCTCTGTCTCTCCTGACTGCAAGGTTTTCTTGACTTATTCAAAATAGTACAGTTCAAATTCAACATGTTATATATGGCTGGCAGATCCAGCACTCCAAACCATGTTAGCCCATCAAATGACAGCCACATCATTTCTGTGAGAGCACAGGTGCAGTATATAATAACAGCTTCGAAGAGCTAAAAAGCAGAATTTAGCTTTTCTCGAGTGCATAACATGGGCTTGTCAGGTCATATGTGTGCATGAGAAGGCCTTATCAAGAACATTGTCCTTATCAGGTCATGTGCACATGCCTGGTAATGCCAGTGGAGTTCGTGTGTGTTTACTTGCTAAGGAATTCCCCAATAAGGGTCTCTGGTACCCACATTATATTGTCCTTGTTAGGTCATGTGCACATGCCTGGTAATGTGAGTGGAGTGTGTGCATTTACCTGCTAAGGATTTCCCTGATAAGGATCTCTGGTACCCACATTCCTTATCAGGAAGATGATATTCCTTATCGGGAAGACGCAAGACTCCCTAATAAGGAATTGACCTGATAAGGCTGATATGTGGGTATGTATGGTGGTATGGTGCAATGTTGTGTCTTCCGTGTGGATGAGGTCTGGTAGCCCAACTGATATGGTATGACGTAGGATCTCCCCCGGTAGGTTATTGATCGCAGTCTTTCCTTGTCACGCTGTTGACCAGTATCCCCCTGGTAAAGATGTTGCTACCTCCTGTCTGGTTGCTGTCAAGGATCCTTGCGGTTGCTTCCAGCCAAAGGCACTCCAGTCAATGGCCTGTGATCATTAAGCACCTGGTGGGTATACCCAAGTCGCTGCCTTCTTGTCGATAAGAGCCCCGCTCTCGTTCCTGGTCAGAGAAGTGTGGTAGAAGGAACCAGTTGAAGGCGGACAGAGGCCGGCTGGCTGGCGCTGTATTCTCTCAAGAGTCACAGATAGGGCTGGAAGGCTGTTACTTGGCTATGTATGACGGAAGCCATATGGTAGGTATCTGTGTGTACTATCACAAGGTGTTAGTTGACTGAGTTAGGATGTCAGTCTAGTACAAGCCAGCCTGGCTCCCTACGTATGGTACGTCTCGGTCCCTCTTGGTACGATGCTACCTGTCCCCTCAGATACTAGCTAAACTGGCTCCCCAGGTAGGGTGTAGGCATACCCTGTATGTATATGGTAGCTTGGCTCCCTAGCATGGTATGTCTCGGTCCCTGCAGATACGAGGTTAGCTGTCTCCCCAGGTACTACAATGTGGTTAACCTGGCTTCCCAAGTAAGGTGTAGCTATACCCCGATCCCCGATAGCTATACAGTAGCTTGGCTCCCTAGGTATGGTACATCTCGGTCGCTGCAGGTACGAGACTGCCCGTCTCCTCAGGTAACAGCTAGCCTGGCTCTCCAGGTATGATGTGAAATTTAACCGACATAAACAAAGTGGCCCATGCCAGCATGCTCCTTCCGCCGGGAGGTGTAACCCTCCGTTGTATACTCGGTGATGTCTTCTCCCCGGGCCCATGTAATTTCACAGACTGAATGAATGTGTCCCTGTGCCAGCATGTTCTCCCTTGCCAGGAGAGCTAACTCAGTTGTTCCCTTGAACGATGGCTGGCTTGCTCCAGCCCTGTGGATGCCTTCTCTTCAATTCCCCCTCAGGCATGCGTCTTCTACAAGCCCGCTGTAAGATTGTCCATCCTGCAGCATCAGTCTCCGGCTAAGCTAGGTGTATCACTCCCAATGGTGAGCAGGTAGGCAGTGCACTGTCCTTCTATCCAACCCCATCTAGATCACGATCACTGCCTCGCTAATCTAGCTTCTCAGACCAGATTTTTGATTTATGTAAAGTCATTAATTATCTGTCTCCCCTGATACTGTTCAATGTGATACTTGGTATACATCAAGAGACGATGACTACTGGTTTCTGTTATTGGACAGAAACCTTGGGGGTTGTGGGGGCTCATTTTTAATTGCAAAGATTTTAATAATCTCTGTCTCTCCTGACTGCAAGGTTTTCTTGACTTACTCAAAATAGTACAGTTCAAATTCAACATGTTATATATGGCTGGCAGATCCAGCACTCCAAACCATGTTAGCCCATCAAATGACAGCCACATCATTTCTGTGAGAGCACAGGTGCAGTATATAATAACAGCTTCGAAGAGCTAAAAAGCAGAATTTAGCTTTTCTCGAGTGCATAACATGGGCTTGTCAGATCATATGTGTGCATGAGAAGGCCCTATCAAGAACATTGTCCTTATCAGGTCATGTGCACATGCCTGGTAATGCCAGTGGAGTACGTGTGTGTTTACCTGCTAAGGAATTCCCCAATAAGGGTCTCTGGTACCCACATTATATTGTCCTTGTTAGGTCATGTGCACATGCCTGGTAATGTGAGTGGAGTGTGTGCATTTACCTGCTAAGGATTTCCCTGATAAGGATCTCTGGTACCCACATTCCTTATCAGGAAGATGATATTCCTTATCGGGAAGACGCAAGACTCCCTAATAAGGAATTGACCTGATAAGGCTGATATGTGGGTATGTGCGTGTATGCTTGCGTGTGTGTACGCGTGTGGTTATGCGTGTGTGTATACGTCTGTGTATGCGTGTGTGAGTATGCGTCTGTATGCGTGCGTGTGTGTGTATGCATGTGTGCATGCGTGTGTGCATGTGCGTGTGTTTATGCGTGTGTGTGTGTGCTTGCAGGTGCGTGTGTTTCCTGTGGTGCACCCTGTACCCTATAGCCCGTAGGGCATAGGGTACGCCACCAAGCACAGAATACATGTACTCTGTGCATATCCATGCACATGTACTATGTGCCTGTACATGTAATCTGTTCATGTACATATACTGTCAATATACATGTTCCTTTTCCATCTACATGTACTCTGTGCGTGTCATTCTACATGTACTCTGTTCACGTCCATGTATACATACTCTGTTTGAATCCGTGTACATACTCTCTGTCCATGTCGCTATATAGCTGGAATATTGCAGAATGCGACGTTAAACCTTAATTCTCTCTCTCGCTCTCTCAATGAACATGTACTCGTTTCAATGTCGCATGTAGACCGGTGAGAGAACAACAACAACAAGGATGACAGGTCAATCATTTTATTTCCCCCTCCAGTACATCATACCCACGCTACATCATACCCAAGCTGGGGAAGCCGCGTGGGTATGTTTACAATACAAGTAGCCTTTTAAATTATCTAGACTAGTAAACAGCTTCTGGCAAGTTGTGCAAGAGAACATATCGGCTGTGGATCTGGAAATGATGAATGCCGTAAAAATTCTGGCTCTTATAGGCCAACATAGAAGTACCGGGATGTAGGCGCGGACGTCAGCGACAAGAACCCGGATGTACGAGAACCCGGATGTACAAGAACCCAGATGTAAAAGGGCCCGGTTGTAAAAGTGCCCGGATGTTCAATTCACTTCGCCCACTGGAAAATCTCCTCTCTCCTCGTGCAAAGATCACACCCGGCCAAGGGTACACCTTCAAGGCAGGTCAGGCATCGCTGGCGATGGTAGCGGAGATCTCCGGGCTCTCCCCTGGTTGAGCTGTAACCCACACTGAAGAAATCATCAATCGTTTCCATAGTTATGGGCGGGTATCTTTTGGTAACTCTTTTGCGGAGTCGAGCGGGAACCGGCACCTTTTCGTCAATCTTCAACGATTGCTCATCTGCCTTGGAATTGGCTGGCTTTTCCATTTGATCGGGTCTGGTACAGGTTGTGAGAAATGTACATCTAACATGCGTGTTTCCGTATTTATATTTAGAGGCAAGGTGACCGTCCTATCGACCAATCAGAAGCCATCATTTCAGAAAGTTTAATCTTCGTTCAGTGTAACCTAAACGTCTTCGGGCAATCCATGATACTGAAGCTCGAAGCTCTTACTTCTCTCATTCAACACTGAGATCAATCTCCTTCGGCTCTTCAATTTGCGGCGGCGAATCCACCTCCATGGGTTCTTCTATTCTCAGATGCATTCCCATAGAAACTGAAATATCCGGTCTCGAGAGTGGCGAGCGTGATCCGTGTATGACATTTCGGTGACGTCTCAATTGACTGGGATGCTTAAAGGCTATATCACAATCCGCACATGTATGCATGGGTACTTCGTGGCATGCACGTGTGTGACAACGCAAACTGTCCAAGCGATGACAGCGCTTCGAGCAAGTTGTGCAAGAGAACATATCGGCTGTGGATCTGGAAATGATGAATGCCGTAAAACTTTCGGCTCTTATAGGCCAACATAGGAGTACCCGGATGTACTACAGTCAGGGATGTACAAGAACCCGGATGTACCCGGATGTAAAAGTCCCGGATGTAAAAGTGCCCGGATGTTCACGAATGTACTACCATCCCGGACTTCTATAAGGCCCAGGTCCAGAAGCTCTCATGTCCTGTATGTGAATAGTCAGTCATATTGTGTGTGCGTGTGCGTGTATGTGCGTGTATGCGTGTGTGTGTCTGTCAAAGGTCAACATGCGCTAGCGCGTAGGGGTCAAAGGCCAGTTCCTGGTACTCTGGTGTTCCTCTCATCTGTCTGTTTCATGGCACACGGCGACATACACACACCTACCCACAGACGTATACACACACATGCTGCTTACACACACACGCACACATGCATACACACACACCTACACAAACACACGCATGCACACACACACAGACACATACACGCAGACGCAGACACACAGACACACACACGCATACACGCACATACACGCACACGCACAAACAACATGACTGACTATTCACATGCAGGACATGAGAGCTTCTGGACCTGGGCCTTATAGAAGTCCGGGATGGTAGTACATTCGTCAACATCCCGGCACTTTTACATCCGGGACTTTTACATCCGGGTACATCCGCGTTCTTGTACATCCCTGACTGTAGAACATCCCGGTACTCCTATGTTGGCCTATAAGAGCCGAAAGTTTTACGGCATTCATCATTTCCAGATCCACAGCCGATATGTTCTCTTGCACAACTTGCTCGAAGCGCTTTCATCGCCTGGACAGTTTGCGTTGTCACACACGTGCATGCCACGAAGTACCCATGCATACATGTGCGGATTGTGATATAGCCTTTAAGCATCCCAGTCAATTGAGTCGTCACCGAAATGTTATACACGGATCACGCTCGCCTCTCTCGAGACCGGATATTTCAGTTTCTATCGGAATAAGAACCCATGGAGGTCGATTCGCCGCGGGTTGAAGAGCCGATGGAGATTGATCTCAGTGTTGAATGAGAGAAGTAAGAGCTTCGAGCTTCAGTATCATGGATTGCCCGAAGACGTTTAGGTTACACTGAACGAAGATTAAACTTTCTGAAATGATGGCTTCTGATTGGTCGATAGGACGGTCACCTTGCCTCTAAATATAAATACGGAAACACGCATGTTAGATGTACGTTTCTCACAACCTGTACCAGACCCGATCAAATGGAAAAGCCAGCCAATTCCAAGGCAGATGAGCAATCGTTGAAGATTGACGAAAAGGTGCCGGTTCCCGCTCGACTCCGCAAAAGAGTTACCAAAAGATACCCGCCCATAACTATGGAAACGATTGATGATTTCTTCAGTGTGGGTTACAGCTCAACCAGGGGAGAGCCCGGAGATCTCCGCTACCATCGCCAGCGATACCTGACCTGCCTTGAAGGTGTACTCTTGGCCGGGTGTGATTTTTGCACGAGGAGAGAGGAGATTTTCCAGTGGGCGAAGTGAATTGAACATCCGGGCACTTTTACAACCGGGGACTTTTACATCCGGGTTCTTGTACATCCGGGTTCTTGTCGCTGACGTCCGCGCCTACATCTCGGTACTTCTATGTTGGCCTATAAGAGCCAGAATTTTTACTGCATTAATTATTTCCAGATCCACAGCCGATATGTTCTCTTGCACAACTTGCCAGAAGCTGTTTACTCGTCTAGATAATTTATTTAAAAGTCTACTTGTATTGTAAACATACCCACGCGGCTCCCCCAGCTTGGGTATGGTATGATGTAGCGTGGGTATGATGTACTGGAGGGGAAAATAAAATGATTGACCTCTCATCCTTGTTGTTGTTGTTCTCTCACCTGTCTACATGCGACATTGTAAAGAGTACATGTTCATTGAGAGAGAGAGAGAGAGAGGGAGAGAATTAAGTTTTAATGTCGCATTCTGCAATATTCCAGCTATATAGCGACATGGACAGAGAGTATATACATGGATTTGAACAGAGTATGTATACATGGACGTGAACAGAGTACATGTAGAATGACACGCACAGAGTACATGTAGATGGAAAAGGAACATGTATATTGACAGTATATGTACATAAACAGATTACATGTACAGGCACATAGTACATGTGCATGGATATGTGCAGAGTACATGTATTCTGTACTTGGTGGCGTACCCTATGCCCTGACTATAGGGTACGCCACCAAGCACAGAATACAAGTACTCTGGGCATATCCATGCACATGTGCTATGTGCCTGTACATGTAATCTGTTCATGTATATCCTGCATACGGCGACACACACATGCATACACACGCACACATACCCACACACGCACACACACACATACGCGCATACACTCCTTGCGCATTGCGCCGCAAGGTCAATAGGACTCGAAATGCGCTTTCGTACTACTAATCCATCCTTCACTGCCCCAAAATGCCCACTTTCGCTACCACTCGTACAGATGACGTTACGGATGACGTCACAGATGACGAGAACATCCCTCAAATCGGGGTCTACACCCCGAGAGCTACAAAATGACATCTCCCACGACACAATCGGACCAAGGATGGTCCCTCTCTACCCAAAATACCTTCCTGCATTTTCCTAAAATGCCCACTTTCGCTACTACTCGTACTGATGATGTCACCGATGACGTCACAGGTGAAGCGAACATCCCTAAAATGGAGATGTACACCCCGAGAGCTACAAAATGACTCCTCCCAGGACGCATTCGGACCAATGATGGGCCATCTCGACACCAAATACCTTCCTGCACTGCCCCAAAATGGCAACTTTACTTACTACAACCAACTGCGCATGCGCAGATTGACGCATTTAAAAACACGCCATTCTGACTCTACCCCACACAAGCTTCACTTTGACACCTTCCACGACCCATTCGGACCCATAGCGGTCCATCTCTACCCCAAACACACACCCACATACCCCCAAAATACCTGCTTTCTATGCTACGGGCTGACTGCGCATGCGCAGAATATTGAAAACGGACGAACTATTAGTCCAGTCGGATGCTCCTTCACGAGAGCTTCAAAATAAGACCTCACACGACACCATAGGATCATTAGGGGCTCACCTAGACTCCAAAACGTCCACCCAGTATGGGCCTATATAGTCTGTGGGCTTATGTAAAAAAAGCAAAATTTTGGGTAGATTCTTGGCACCAATGTTTAAGCACACCTAGGAACATCACTGATTAAGAAAAAAATGGGTGCCAGTTTTTGCATTAACATTTAGGGCCTCCATTTTGAATTTCAAAATGGCCGCCTTTTTTTAGCCGATCTGTATGATTTTTTGTTATTCAACATTATTTTAAACATGTAATCGAAATGTGCGCAAATAGTTTGGGTTTGAAATGCATTACAGTTGAGACAACTGTTCATCTGAACTCGTTTGCATGGATATTAACCTGTTTTCGACGTTATTATCAAGAAATATTGGTATGAATGTGCAACTTCTTACTGTAGTCCGTGAGCTACTAGGGCTCACCTTGCACCCCCACTACAGACCGAAACTATGTTTTTTATGTGCTTTAGGACATGTCAGATAAGAAACAATTTGTTAACAGTCGATAAACTGGGACTCGCTACCCTTTTAATCACTTCGAAATTACTCCAGTGTTAATAAGTACAATTTTTGTGGCAATCGGGGGTAGGGTTACAAGAATAGTCTTATCTTCCATAATTATTATCCAATCTTTATAATGTTGGCCACATATTATTCAGCATTGATTGCTGCATCGAATATTTACAAGATAATATCACTATTTGTTGGGTATGACATCACACAGGGACCATACATACAAAAGTAGGAGTAGTAGCGAAAGCTGGCGTTTTGGGGTGCGTGAGGGTGTGCTTGAGGGATTGAGAGACCATTCTTGGTTCGAATGCGTCGGGTGAGGTGTCAAAGTGAAGCCCTCGTTATGTAGACCACGGCTTGAGGGATCTCCACATGATCTGTGATGTCATTGGTGACGTCATCAGTAGGAGTAGTAGACAAAGTAGGCATTTTGAGGATGCGGAGGAAGGTTTTTGGGGTAGAGACGGACCATCCGTGGTCTAAATGGACCGTGTGGGGTGTCCCTCTGCATCTACATGCAGAGAGTTACAAGATGACACCCCACACGGTCCATTTATATCACGGATGGTCCATCTCTATCCCTTCCTCCGCATCCTCAAAATGCCTACTTTGTCTACTACTCCTACTGATGTCACCAATGACATCACAGATCATGTGGAGATCCCTCAAGCCGTGGTCTACATACCGAGGGCTTCACTTTGACACCTCACCCGACGCATTCGAACCAAGAATGGTTCCTCAATCGCTCAAGCACACCCTCACGCACCCCAAAACGCCAGCTTTCGCTACTACTCCTAAAGCACATAAAAAACATAGTTTCGGTCTGTAGTGGGGGGGGTGCAAGGTGAGCCCCAGTAGCTCACGGACTACTGGTATATGACAAATATTTTCTGATCACAGTATGTAATAATGCATATCCAATGTGAACCAAATAAATTCCATGAAAATCAGAGCATCTGAGCTAGTTCACCAGGGCGTTGAAGCGTTAAGCTGGGCGTTGACGGGCGTTGAGATGGGCGTTAAGGCATAACGACGGGCTTTGACGGGCGTCGCTGCATTTCGATGAATTGGTGTCAATTCCATGGAAATCAGAGCTTCTGAGCTAATTCACCAGTGCGTTGAAGCGTTAAGCTAAGCGTTGACGGGCGTTACTGTCTATAAAAGCGAGCGTATTTCCAAAAACACGCACAGTCGACGTTCAACCGTCAACATGACTTATACTTGCTCTGAGTGCGAACGCACGTTCACCAGACATTACGATATGATGCGACACCAGAACAATATACATGGGATTGAAGACTCCGAGGAGTCCGTTGAGGGGGATGCTGATACAGAGACTGCTGAGAGTGTATCGACTGATACCGAAACAGAGATTGCTGAGAGTCTATCTAGTGATACGGAGAGCTTGACCTCAGATAGTCAGCATACGTCCGTGGAAAGTGAGGCAGAACCTACCTTCTGGGATCGTATTGTGACAGCAGCTATCAATACTTACGCTGCAGCGATCGAGGACGCCGGAGAGGATAATTTACAACAGACGTACACCCAAATGCGCCCCCGCATCAGGAAAACAGCCATGGCGATCTATGAACAGTATACCTTACTACCGCTTGAAATGAAAGGCGACCCCACGCACAGGTCCATCATGAAGGCCAAGCGTCACTTGGAAGAGGCTATGGGGCTACCACCCACCGTGGCCCTGGAAAATGCGATCAGAATGCGCAAACAACTGTTTCAGGACATGCTGCCCGAAGAATATCCAGGCCTGTCCGACGATGATTAGAATAAACTGTTCAGAGCGAACATGGCTGAAGATGGAACTTGCTGAAATGGCGACTTCTGATTGGACAAGACTACATCTAACGGACAGGAACGAATATGATAGATGCAAATGGTGGCCTCTGATTGGGCAAGAGGCTTTTTGAGTTGTAAACATACCCAACGCGGCTCTCCCAGCGTGGGTATGATGTAACATTGGGGAAAATAAACTATATGAAAAAACTTCTTGTTGTTGTTGTTCTCTCATGTGTCATCCTTGTTTTTGTTGTTGTTGTTCTCTCTCCGGTCTATATCATGGCGTCAAGGCGTTATGTTAGAGCGTTAAGGCATAACTACAAGCGTTGACGGGCGTCAGTGCATTTCGAAGAATTAGTGACAATTACATGGAATATCTAGAAAATCAGAATTTCTGAGCTATTTCACCAGGGCGTTGAAGCGTTAAGCTTGGCGTTGGCGGGCGTTGCTACAATATGACACCTCATACAACGCATTCGGACCAAGGATGGTCCCTCTCTACACCAAATACCTTCCTTTCACTGCCCCAAAATGTCCACTTTGGCTACTACTCGTACTGATGACGTCACCAATGACGTCACAGATGACGTGAACATCCCTCAAATTGGGGTCTACACCCCAAGAACTACAAAATGACACCTCACACGACGCATTCGGACCAAGGATGGTCCCTCTCTACACCAAATACCTTCATTCACTGCCCCAAAATGGCCACTTTACTTACTACAACCAACTGCGCATGCGCAGATTGACGCGACTTGCATTTGAAAACACACCATTCTGACTCTAACCCACACAAGCTTCACTTTGACACCTTCCATGACCCATTCGGACCCATAGCGGTCATCTCTACCCCAAACACACACCCACATACCCCCCCAAAATGCCTGCTTTCTATACTACGGCCAGACTGCGCATGCGCAGAATGACCATATTTCTACCCCACATCCACGCCACCAGATGCTCCATTACATAGGCTTCACATGGATACCTCACACGACCCATTCGAACCGTGAATAGCCCATCTCTAACCCAAACACACCCATACACCCCCCAAAAATGCCTGCTTTCTATACTACGGCCGGGCTGCGCATGCGCCAATTATTGACAACGTACGAATTATTAGTGTAGTCAAGTGCTCCTGCATGAGAGTTTCAAAATAAGACCTCATACGACACCATTGGACCACCAGGGACTCACCTAGACTCCATCACGTCCACCCAGTATGGATTTATACATACATTGGGCTTATACCCCAGTATATGGGTCTATATGGGGCTATAGACAGACCTCAAACTTTTTTCAAAAATTTCACCGTTTCGTGCCGGGACACTTCCTACCATGTTTGTCTTGACGAGAAAAAACAAATCAAAACAACCATACCGCAAATGTCTAGAAGTACGTTTCCCAGTGGGACAAACATTGGTCCTATACCCCTAGTATGGGACTATATGGGGCTACGTAAACAAATCCTGAAATCTGGTGACCATCTTGGATTTTTGCTAATTTAGAGTATTTATAGTGTTCTTATTTTGTTTCCAATGAATGGTTGGCCCCTTTATAAGAGTTTAGATAAAATGAAACAAATATTGGATGACATTTGAATGAATAATTGGCAATTATGTTTAAAAAATGATTTTCGATGATGGCCATTTTGAAATTCAAAATGGAGGTCCCAAATGTTAATGCAAAAACTGGCACCCATTCTTTTCTTAATCAGCGAACTTTCTAGATGTGTTTAGACATGAGTGCCAAGAATCTACCCGAAAAAATGACAAATCTGGAAAATGTTACATAAGCCCATAGACTAATACCCCCATAGCCAGTATGGGGCTATATGAGCCTACCCAGGCCTCGGTGAACTTTTCCAAAAATTTCACCGTTTCGCTTCGAAACCCTTCCCATCGTGTTCTAAATGACGAGACGTGAAAAACAAATCCAAACAACCCACAGCACAATGAACGTGTGTGAATTTCCCAGATTGGACTATATGGGCTATATGGTACTTTTCCCAAAAATTCACCGTTGCGCTCCGAGACCCTGCCCATCGTGTTCTAAATGACGAGACGTAAAAAACAAATCCAAGCAACCCATATCACAATGAACGTGTGTGAATTTCCCAGGTTGGACCTGTACCCCCCATAGCCAGCCTATGGGACTATATGCAGACCTCGGTGACTTTTCTCAAAAATTTCACCGATTCGCTCCCATTGTGATTTTCTCGGCGAGACGAGAAAAACGAGACCCCATAACCCATAGTAACACCCACAAAAAAATTGACCACCCCCATACTCCAATCACCTACCACTGGCCTTCAATTATTCCTCGCAACAGAGACTGGAAAAAATATTGAAAACAATTCACTTCTCTGGCAGAGGTTGCCTAAAGGGGTTAACGGATCGGCACTATTTTTAATAGTGGTCTGGTACCTTCACCTTGATACCGCACTCGACCCAATCGGACCATGCAGCGTATTTGAAGTCTGGGGACTACTTTTTCTCCGCGGAAGCTTTTTCCCGCGACCGCATCACCACCAGACCGCATCACCGCGGAAGAATACATGCCCAGGGGCCCTTTGCCGGAACTATAGTGACTCGGAGTTACCTCCCCCTAGATTGGAACTCTTCTGTGTTGGAGGTAGTTTTCCCCCATCGATCACATGATCGTCACGTGACAAAGTTCCAGCTCAAATTTTACCCGGGGAACAATTAATGAGGTCAATATGGCCTTAAATGCTTAGACTATACTACTATCCCTTCATGGCTCGTCTATCAAGTTCGTGCCAAGCCATAACGATTACGAAACGGTTAATTCAGAATTCTAACATGCTCCACGTTATAGCCGTGCGCTGATTGGTCCAGACCTCAAAACATACGGAGATTATCACACGATAAACTTCATTTGTTTGTTGTCATCTGTTTACATTCACGTGCCGTACTGGTGAAGTCTAATTCTTGTGACGCAGTGCCACAAAGTTGAGCGACGATTGGTTCATTCACTGCGCAGTGGGCGGAGTTCACACAGCTGCAGCTCGTGAACGAACAGCACGCGCGAGCATGGCCTGCAAACCAGTCACGAAATTCTCTCATCAAAACGGGACAAGTTTGCAGAAAAGTTGCCATTCCGCTTATGAAATGAGGAAATATTTATCATTGTGCATGTTAGAATGGAGTTAATGACCTTCTTAGTGAATATTATCGTGTAATAATTTTTCGATGTTTAGTTTTAGACCTCATCAAAAAACCTCGCGGCTGCGCCGCTCGGTTTTTTGATTGACGGTCTAAAACAAAACATCGAAAAATTATTACACGATAATATTCACTAAGGCGGTCATTAACTCCTAAACATTCCGAAGCGCATTCGTGACCTGATGACCTCTCAGTATGCCCATATATGAGCGGATAGGCGCCAGGTAATGTGTTGTATATTTCATCCCCTCAGTCACAAACGGTAAAAATGATATCTTAAAAGGATCATACACTCTTAAAATGATTCAGGGATTTCTCCAGAAATTCAGACCATACACCGACAACTCAATTTTCATGGATTTTAGCCTGAAATCCAGAACATTTGATTATATGAATTTAATGGTGAAGTAACGGAAATTCAGAAAATTGTCCCTAAATTTCAGGCTGAATCCCTGAAAATTTAGTTATGGATGTATAGCCTAAATTTCAGGAGAAATCCCTGAATCATTTTGATAGTGTCTGTGTGTATTCAATTTGTGTGTTTACTAGTAAGTTAACGGTGCTTACTGTAGGTATCCCAGTCATTTTCGTCGACGTAGTTGGATATGGATCCCAGCTCATTAAGCGATATGTTGTCCGGTGCACATGGGGTGGTAAACAGTAGTGAATATTTATTCGCCTGAAGGAAAAAGGAAGTGAAAAACAAAACCAAACGATCGGCGACAACGACGAACTTAATATGATGCCAAAACAGCCAATACTGCTCTCAGTGGCATAGCAGTTGGGTAAGTAGTAGTATAAGGCTAATTTCCTTATTAAAATTGTGGATCCCAAATGTGGGTCCTGAGGATCACGTGGTGCTGACGTCACATCCGGTCAAAGGTCACATCCGGGTAATGTGAAGGTCACTTCCGGTGACATCCGGCCACGTGAACAAGAGTGATCTCCCCCTACATTGAAGACCCCAGTAACTCAACAGTACTGGCCAAATTAATCTGTACGGGCCGGGACAGTGGACAATGTTTAACCTATTGGGAAACCCACCCATGGTCATTGGCGGTATAGGTTGTGGGATCTTGTTTTCTTCGTCTCGACCTGTAGAACACGATGGGACGGATCTCCAGGCCATTGGTTGATTTTTTCACTGTCACTGTGCGCATGCGCATTATGCAGAGAGTATGGGAAGGGACGTTTTGGGGGCGATATGGGCCACTAATGGTTCGATTGAGTCGAGTGAGGTATCAGTGTAAAGCATACGTGGGGGGAGCATCCGACGGGGTGGGTGAGACGTGGAACTGACGTCATTCTGCGCATGAGCAGTAGACAAAGGGAAATAGTCGTGTTGGGGTCTAGGTGAGCCCCTAATAGTCCGATTGGGTCGAGTGAGATATCAATGTGAAGCAAACGTGAGGGAGAATCCGACGGGATGGGTATGGCGTGGAACTGACGTAAATCTGCGCATGCGCAGTAAACGAAGTATATGGAAATAGACGTGTTGGGCTCGAGGTGTGCCCCTAATGGTCCGATTGAGTCGAGTGAGATATCAGCGTGAAGCGCTCGTCCAGGACGATCAAGTCATGGGTGAGTGCATGTAAAATTAGTATTTGTCCCGAAAATATAAAAAAAAGCGGAACACGGACTTTACACGTAAACCATGGGGAATCATCCAGGGAAGTGGGTATGGTGGCATCTGCAGGGTTGCAGGTAAAATTAGAATTTGTCCCGAAAATATGAAAAGCAGAACAAGGACTTTGGACAGTAACGCCCGCCAACGCCTAGCTTAACGCTTCGACGCCCTGGTGAAATAGCCCAGAAGATATGATTTTCATGGAATTGCCACTAATTCCTCGAAATACAGTGACGTCCGTCAACACCTTAACGCCCTATCTTAACGCCCTATCGCTCCATCTGAACACCTTAACACTCTAGCATTACGCCTTCACGCCATGATGTCGACAGATGAGAGAACAACAACAACAAGGATGAGAGATCAATCATTTTATTCTCCCCAATGTTACATCATACCCACGCTGGGGGAGCCGCGCTGAGTATGTTTACAATTCAAGTAGGCTCTTGTCCAATCAGAAGCCGTCTTCGGGCAGACCAGGCTACTGTTCAGGCAGCATGTTTTGAAACAGTTGTCTGCGCATTCTGATCTCATTTTCTAGAGCTTCGGTGGGTGGTAACGCCATATCCTCTTCCAAATGACGCTTGGTGTTCATGATGGTCCTGTGCGTGGGGTCGCCTTTCATTTCAAGCGGTAGTAGGGTATACTGTTCACATATTGCCATGGCTGATTTCCTGATGCTGGGACGCATTTGCATGTACGCCTGCTGTAAGTTATCCTGTCCGGCCTCCTCGATTGCCGCAGCATTAGTATTGATCGCTGCTCTCACAATACGATCCCAAAAGGTATGCTCCTCTTCACTTTCTTGGGATGTAGGCTGACTATCTGAGATCAAGCTCTCCGTATCAGTAAATAGACTCTCAGCAGTCTCTGTATTTGCTCCTCAGTTGGCTCATCAGAGTGTGGATGGAAAGTCTTCTGGTGTCGCATCATATCGTAATTTCTGGTGAACGTCCGTTCGCACTCAGAGCATGTATAACCCATGTTGACGGTTGAACGTCGACTGTGCTCGTTTTGGGAATACACCTGCATTTATAGACAGTGATACCCGTCAACGCCTAGCTTAACGCTTCAACGCCCTGGTGAAATAGCTCAGAAGCTCTGATTTTCCTCGAATTTGTCACTAATTCATCGAAATGCGATGACGCCCATCAACGCCCATCGTTACGCCTTAACGCCCGATCTTAGCGCTTTAACGCCTTTTAATGATGGGTTCAAACAAATGCTTCTTTTGAGCTATTGCTCTGACATACACCGCTTTCCAATTCATGCCCGAGGTTTTCAACATCGACGCTGTTTTTCGATTTCCGTATGAACCGGGTCCTTCTCCAACAATTTTATATGGGTCACGAGGCCGACGTACTGCTGACGTAAAGCCCGTCGTAGTCTGGGTGCCAATCTGTTAAAATTGTGGCTTTCTCTTTCGAATACCCTTTGTGTTGAAACTTTTTTTTTGTGGCCCTCAACGTCTCGCCCATCTCGGCGTCCATACTTTCTTTGAACAAATCCTTCCATGGCCTCGAGTTCACATTATGTTCATTCGCTTGTACGGGTTTGGGTGGGTCAGATAGATGACGGACAGATTGCGATGATGGAACCCTTTGGTGAATAGGTCCGCGATTTTCCAATTGTCCTTGGCCGCACTCATCAGGTTATCGAACACTACCACGTTGGTCTGCTCCGAATCGAAGTAATACGGCTCGTCTATGTCGTGAGGAATTCCTGGGACAAAGCTCACATTCTGTAATCGTGTAGTCTCGTACGTGGGCTGCCATTGGCTATAACACCATACAACGCGTGTTGGAGCTGGGGTTGCCACACCTTCCTCTAAGAACTTCATCACCCAGGACATCTTTCCACATCCCGTAGGGCCGCTCACCGTCACCGGAAGTGACGTCATCGTACGCATGCCCACGCACCTGTGGTGCACCCTGTACCCTATAGCCCGAAGGGCATAGGGTACACCAGGGTGCGGGTGCACCACATGTACGTGCGAACGATGACGTCACTTCCGAGCTCTGAACTCCAAGAGCGCCAAGCTCAGACTCCATGGTCTAAGTGAGTGAGTGAGGCGAGCCCAACGCCCGTGTTAACGCATGGACGCACTAACGATGGTGAGTGAGTGAGAGTGAGTGAGTGAGTGAGTGGTCATTTAAGGTCGTTTGTACACCGTTTACCTCAGCCTGTGTCCAACCTCTGGCCGGGTACCATGTCGAGTACATGTACGTTCTGTCAGAAGACACTCTCTCGTCGCGACAATATGCTCAGACATATGCGTCTAGGCATACACAGGGGGGAGGGAGGGAGGGAATTTGGCTTAATGTCACACTGAAGTTTGTTTCACTCATATGGTGACAGTCAGTTTGGTTGGTGGAGGAAGCCGGAGTACCCGGAGAGAACCACCGCCCTTCGGCAAGTAACTGACAAACTTTCACACATGGACCAGCTGGGCTGGAACCCGCGCCGGTTCAGCGGTGTGAGGCTAGCGGTCACCAGCGAAGCGTCTTAGACCACTCGACCACTGAGGGCCCCTGCATACACAGGAGACACCACCGAGATAGGTCCACCAAGTGTAGAGTAGAGCATCCCTACACGATGACGGTGAGCGGCCCTACGGGATGTGAAAAGACGTCCTGGGTGATGAAGTTTCTTAGAGGAAGGTGAGGCAACCCCAGCTCCGACACGCGTTGTATGGTGTTATAGCCAATGGCAACCCGCGTACGAGACTACGCGATTACAGAATGTGAGCTTCGTCCCAGGGATTTCTCACGACATAGACGAACCGTATTACTTCGATTCCGAGCAGACCAACGTGGTAGTGCTCGATGACCTGATGAGTGCAGCCAAGGACAATTCGAAAATCGCGGACCTATTCACCAAAGGGTCCCATCATCGCAATCTGTCCGTCATCTATTTGACCCAGAATCTCTTTCCTCAAGGGAAGGCGTCCAGAGATATTGCCTTGAACTGCCAATACTTGGTGTTGTTCTAAACTCCCATAGACAGAGCACAAATTCGTGTGTTTGGTAGTCGAGATTAGCCTCAAAACATCGACCATTTCATGCAGGCTTTTCAAGGAGCGACAAGTCGTCCATACGGCTACCTGTTCGAAGATTTAAAAGCCCATACCTTTGATGATCTCCGGCTGACGACCCACCTGTTACCCGGCGAGGGATCACCGCAACGTCATATACCCCTACACCACCCAACGAGTCCACACCTGGCAGCACCGTCCAGCACCAGCAACCCGCCCCCATACAGCGGGTCCCCTTCATAGCATCAGTCCCGGAATATCACCCAACCGTGAAGGACCAATCCAAACCCGTACAAGGGAATGAACATAATGTGAAATCGAGGCTATGGAAGGATTTGTTCAAAGAAAATATGGACGCCGAGATTGCCGAGACGTTGAGGGCCACAGAAAACAAGTTTCAACACAAAGGGTATTCGAAAGAGGAAGCCACAATTTTAGCCCATAACAGATTGGCAACCAGACTACGACGGGCTTCACGTCAGCAGTATGTCGACCTCGTGACCCTTTGAAATTATTGGACAAGGACCCGGTTCATATGGAAATCGAAAAAAACAGCGTCGATGTTGAAAACCTTCGGGCATGAATTGGAAAGCGGCGTGTGTCAGAGCAATAGCTCAAAAGAAGCATTTGCTTGAACGCATCATTAAAAGGCGTTAAAGTGTTAAGATCGGGCGTTAAGGCGTAACGACGTGCTTTGATGGGCGTCATCGCATTTCGATGAATTAGTGACAATTCGATGAAAATCAGAGCTTCTGAGCTATTTCACCAGGGCGTTGAAGCGTTAAGCTAGGCGTTGACGGGCATTACTGTCTATAAAATCTAGTGTATTCCCAAAACGTGCACAGTCGACGTTCAACCGTCAACATGGGTTATACATGCTCTGAGTGCGAACGGACGTTCACTAGACATTACGATTAGATGCGACACCAGAAGACTTTCCATCCAGACTCCGAGGAGCCCAATGAGGAGGCAGATACAGAAACTGCTGAGAGTCTATTTACTGATACGGAGAGCTTGATCTCAGATAGTCAGCCTACATCCCAAGGAAGTGAGGACGAACCTACCTTTTGGCATCATATTGTGAGAGCAGCTATCAATACTCATGCTGCGGCAATCGAAGAGGCCGGACAGGATAACTTACAGCAGGCGTACATCCAAATGCGTCCCAGCATCCGGAAAACAGCCATGGCGATATATGAACAGTACACCCTACTACCGCTTGAAATGAAAGGCGACCCCACGCACAGGACCATCATGAAAACCAAGCGTCAGTTGGAAGAGGATATGGGGTTACCACCCACCGAAGCCCTAGAAAATGCGATCAGAATGCGCAAACAACTGTCTCAGGACATGCTGCCTGAACAGTATCCTGGCCTGCCCGACGATGCTTAGGTTACAGCGAACAGAGATTGACCTTTCTCAAAGGACGACATTTGATTGGACAAGAGCCTACTTGAATTGTAAACATACCCAACGCAGCTCCCCCAGCGTGGGTATGATGTCAAACTGGGGAGAATAAAATGACTGATCTCTCATCCTTGTTGTTGTTGTTCTCTCATCTGTCGATATCCCGGCGTGAAGGCGTTATACCAGAGTGTTAAGGCGTTCAGATGGAGCGCTAGAGCGTTAAGATAGGGCGTCAAGCCGTTACGATAAGGCGTTGACGGGCGTCACTGTATTTCGAGGAATTAGTGGCAATTCCATGAAAATCATATCTTCTGGGCTATTTCACCAGGGCGTCGAAGCGCTAAGCTAGGCGTCGGCGGACGTTACTGTCCAATGTCCTTGTTCCGGTTTTTATATTTTCGGGACAAATTCTAATTTTACATGCAGCCCTGCAGATACCACCATACCCACTTCCTTGGATGATTCCCCATGGTTTAAGTGTAAAGTCCGTGTTCCGCTTTTTATATTTTCGGGACATATCCTAATTTTACATGCACCCACCCATGACTTGATCGGCCTTTAGGAACGCTTCACACTGATACCTCACTCGACCCAATCGGACCATTAGGGGCACACCTCGACCCCAACACATCTATTTCCATACACTTTGTCTACTGCGCATGCGCAGAATTACGTCAGTTCCACGCCCTACCCAGCTCGCCGGATGCTCCCTCACGTATGCTTCGCATTGATATCTCACTCGACCCAATCGGAACATTAGGGCTCATTTCGACCTCAACACGTCTATTTTCACACCCTTTGTCTACTGCACATGCGTAGAATGACGTCAGTTCCACGTCATACCCATCCCGTCGAATGCACCTTACGTATGCATGCTTTACATGCTTTACGGTCCTAGAACGTATAACGATATGTAAACAGACACGTGCGAATGAATATATCCAATTCATGTTTTTCTTTGGGAGTGGAGCGATAAAACGACTAATGCATAATACGGATTAGAATTTTCTCAGGTGACAGGTCTCACAGTAAATCAGATTACAAAGTTTTTAGATGTCAACTAGTTAGTAGTCGCGTATATAGTTGGTAGACCTAATTTGTAAATTGTACAGCATCCTCTCCCAATCATCCACAATCCGACCGCCCTCGCTGTAGAGGCGTTACAATCGCCAAGGGGCATCGATTTGATGGATAGGTTTTGAGTAGCCTGTAATTTTTCACATCGTGACCTGACAAACTGTGTCATTTAACCTGGCGTAAGTGTGGACTAGCCACCAATGAAACATGTACCATGATTTATCCCGATCC
Source organism: Hanleya hanleyi (assembly GCA_036873755.1). Taxonomy (NCBI): domain Eukaryota; kingdom Metazoa; phylum Mollusca; class Polyplacophora; order Lepidopleurida; family Hanleyidae; genus Hanleya; species Hanleya hanleyi. Next base: position 185,244 of record JAVTVY010044326.1, on the reverse strand, counting down.
CTGTGGCTGTGTACTCTGATATATTTGATCTATGTCCCTACAGACAAGAAAATGTATTTTGAGTTCGTTCATTGGGCCGTTCTGCTAAATATGTTGGCCGTCTGTCATGTTGGTTATCCCAGAGCGTGCTCCATATCTGACAAGAACGCGCTCGCTCTGCAAGAAGGCGAGCAATGGGTATTTATCTAAATATGATCTGACGACAATACAGCTCACCAATTCCCAGTGTACGAGTTGTCACCAATTACCAATATACGAGTTATAAGAGCATTTCCATCATAGCTCTCTAGATTTGTATCTAATACCGCTTATGCCGGTGCTAGGGGCCGTGTGGTCATATCGTCCAAGTTGCCACATGAACAGGTACAATAGAAGCGTGCATGAGACACAGCACATATCACGAATCGTTAGATTCTTGGTGTGTGCTTTAGAATATGTTAACCAGAAGACTATACTGTGAAGTCATGTGGCTCTGTCAGTATGTCGGCACCTCTTCCCACTTCCCTTATATGCGTTGTAACTTGGACCGAACAGCGTGAAGTGGCTGAAGGCGGAGGCGATCGAAATGACAGAAGGGAAGACAACCCATGGTGGAAGTTTACGAGGCTAAATTTCTTTGGTTGTTTAACGCGAGGTCCGTGTTATTTTTGTTTGGCTATATCTCATTGGTCGGTTAACACGAGGTCCGTGTTATTAGAACTTAGCTAAAAAGGAAGAAGAAGAAGAAAAAAAAAACAAATGTCGAAGAATTTTTTTTCCATTTTTGTTCTAGCTAGAAAATAATTTTTATCTTTACCCTGTCCCTTTTTAGGCTCCGTACTACTGCGTTTGATGAACGAGACGGATGTTTCTCATCTATAAGGGCGCACATAGTTCTACCCAAAAGTGGGGGCCCTCGGTGGCCGAGTGGTCTAAGGCGCTTCGCTGGTGACCGCTAGCCTCACACCGCTGAACCGGCACGGGTTCCAGCCCAGCTGGTCCATGTGTGGAAGTTTGTCAGTTACTTGCCGACGGGCGGTGGTTCTCTCCGGGTACTCCGGCTTCCTCCACCAACCAAACTGACTGTCACCATATGAGTGAAACAAACTTGAGTGTGACATTAAGCCAAAATCCCTCCCCTCCCAAAAGTGCTGAGATCCACTGATTAACTGGAAGAAGGTGACTCCGAAAATATGAGTGAAAACCATTTTGTAGACCAATATTTCGAGATATATTCATTCCTGTCGTCGTCAGGAATGGAAGTTTACAATAAGCATCTAAATAACTCACACTTTTCCGCTGAATACCCTCCCAATTCCTTTAATTGGCTATAGTTTTTGTGAGCACCTTTCTGGTTAATTTCAGTTTTGGTTGATTTCATTGGTTAAAACATTACTCACTATATAGTATATCTGACTGGTTGATTGTCTTTAAATTGTTTCTGTTAGACTTGGATCCACATGCACATGGAACCTGTTGTAAACTACCATTCCTGACTATGACATGATTAAATATATGTCGAAATATTGATCTACAAAATACTTTTCGCTCATATTTTCGGAGTCACCCTCGTCCTGTGGGCTCCACAATCAGTACTCCTCATTCATGTTCATCTTTTCGGACAAAACAAAACATTTTAACAAAAATGCAAAAGACCGAAACCACGACGATCTGGGGGACATCTCGATTCTTTGCACCTAAGATTATGCAAAAACTCTCAAATGACGCCAATAACATAGAAGTCGGAAAGATTCAGATCTCTCCATACCCTCGTTCCGAAGCTGCAGTGAACACTTTGATAATACCCCATTCCCCCCCCCCCCCCCCTCCACCATCCACCCCGTCCTCCCTCCAGGCCAGATAAGATTAAGAGTTGACACTCCGATATGTTATAATCTATAATCTATCACATTGGAGTCATCTTGATCGTATTTGCATCCCTCTTCGAGTAGAGGATCATGAGTAAATTCAAAATGGCGGCCACGAGAGTGTGACTTAAAAGTTCCGTTTCTGTCGTGTTTTTTTTCAATATTTTTAAAAATCTTTTTCAACTTAAAAGAAAGGTCCAAAAGTATTTTATTTCCGACCAGATAATTATTTCCTAATCTAGTATTGGTATGTAGTTTTCCGAAGAAAATAGCATAAATAAAAAATTCAGAAAATTGACCGGATAACGTACTTTTAGAATATGACGTCACTGACATCGTCAGGAAAGCGATATTTGCTTTTCTTTAGATTTTACTGGTAAAGCTTTATCCCCTATCACAAGGAGTGAGAAAAATAATTTTTGGGCTGCTCTCTCCTCCATAACAATTTATCACTGTCGTGAATCGGGCCTCGACTCCTGGAATGAACAAAATGAAATGACAGAAATAAAAACACTTTCGTTATTTTGACCTGAATGTAGGTTTACCCCGAAGGTGAGTTGTTGTCGAAATGTAACCTGCTAAAGGAGAAGACCTATATTTTATGACCCAGTTAGATTACGAAGAATTGACATAATAGGTATCCATAACCGTGCTGGTACGCTGTTTGTAAACAGAACAGACTTACATTTCCGATAAATGTGCAGCGATGAGTATAAATATAGGTCGAGCGAGGTCTGAATATAATGACATTTTCTACAAACTAGAGACGTACTACGAGGTCAAATATAGTAAAAATCACAGGAATGGAAAATGTAATCATTGCCCTTCGTAACTGGAAATGTGTAGCATTACAAGTAATTTATTCGGATATCGTACGAAACCGATCCTGTGCGCGAATAGTTCTACGAAATAACTAAGTCAGCTTTGGGCTCCAAATATATGACGTCAATTTTACTTTATGTTTATTTCGTGATTAATATCTGGTGAGACGGTATTAACTATACGACTATTCAAATTAATCATCTGCGCTATTTTGTGGAGGCTCAAGTCATGGAGGCTCCACCAAGAGAAGAAAAACTTTTTCCGAAAAACCTGCGTGGGTCGGATTATAATATGCACAAAAGTTCCATGCGCCTAGCAAAGGGAGCTTTGCTTTTTTCACTGACTGCCTGTTTGCTGACGGTCACTGTGGGGATCTGCTTCGCCTTCCATTTGTGGGGTCATACGAAACCAGATGTCAAATTAACTAGAGAAATGTTTGGGATACTGGTTAACGATGGTCGCAATGGGAACGATGCTCTACAAGAAAAGGTTTGCACATTTTGGTTGGTGTTACACGGAATGATTGCTTTATTGCTTCGATATGGTGTGTTAATAAGTCGCACAAAATTCTATATTTACCTGAAATATAAATATTATTTATTATAATTCCTGATCTGATCGTTATTGGGCTTGGAATATTTTGGAGAGGAACTTGGAGGATTGAGGTTTGACCCACCACAAATTGCAACAGAATTGTTTTTGCTGCAGTGCATTTCCGAAAGGTCTCTAGAATAACATACTAAAAGTCTACAAACAGATATGCATGGGAAATATATTAAATTTCAAGTTGAAATTTGAAGTATTTTTTTGCGAAATTTCATTGTTTACCTGTCTGTTGCTCCTATAAGAAAACCTTGTACTTGGTACTAAGCGTCAAAGAAATGGGTCATTACTTACACTCATTCCATTCTTTATCATATCAAGGTTATACTCAGCCTAAAATAATACCCTTGCACGAAAATATTTATGGAGAAATTCAAAATGGCGGATGTATGGGGTCATTCTAAATCTGAACTTTTTACCATTTTCATGACAGTCCAGGCAATCTATCTGGGGTTTTTTAGCTGGGCCCAAAACAAATTGCAACAGAATTTTTTTCACTGGTATGCATTTCTAATAGGTTCCCAGAGCAACATACTAAAAGTCTACCAAAATCTATTTGGTGGAGATGCGACTTTTTTTTAAAACAAGGATACGCCATTTTATAATACATAATAGGCCATTATGTTTGAATATTGTTTTTTTCCGTGAATAAGGACAGTTTATCATCAAGAAATCCAATTAATACATGACCCAGGGTACAGCATGCCATGGTGGTGAAAACATGTGTCTTCCCGGTGGATTTGCTCATAAGCGTAGATAGCAAACTGATAGTTCAGCTTCAGGCTATATGAATTATACATGATAATATTTAGTCAGTTAACATTTTTGCCATTAGCATAATCATCTGAAAGAGGAATTCTCTCCCAAAAATAAATGAAATGAGAAGCTGTGATATATTTTCCTTCAACCCATAACTGTCGCAGACAATATTTCCATGGAGATATCTCTTTATTATCACAACATGTGCCTTGTTGAAAAATACAGCTCTACAAACCATTAATGATCTACGCAATTGTGTGTCAGATATGTTTTGACGAAAGAAGAATAATTATGCAGATCCTATCATCTAATTATTAAACAAATAATAATCTAGATTATAGGCAAACTTGATGTTCTACCATGACGTTCTACCATGACGTTCTACCATGCCATTTACCATGTTTCATTTTACATTTTCAACAATATACGCCATGCTCCTACAGATGCATCTTCTTCAGCTGCAATCTTTCTTGCAGTTGCACCTGATAACCTCAAAGAATTCCAGTGGAACTGGTGGCAGTTCAGTTTTCACAGAGAGAAGCCGTCCACCCTCATTCCTGTGGCTGCAATGGATGGTCTTCCCCTTTCCACTCTAAACACGCGAACCTTGATACTTAGCTGATGCTGATGTTGGTGGAAGGTTTTGTACCTGCACATATATGGTTCGTTTTTGCCACAGAAACGCTTGTATCTCATGAAGACAATTGCTTCGTCAGGGTTACCACTGTATAAACACACAAGCAGCTGCAATAGATAACCTCCATCGGGACTCCCAATGGGCTGGTTGAACACTTCAGCTTGTTGTCTAAATAGCTCATTGAGCGTTGTTTTCTTTACGGCCGCGCATTTGCCAATGCCATATGGTCAGTATTCTGTGTCACAGCCCTGAATGGCATACACAAACAACATATTTGTGCAGACTTACATTCCCAGCACAGCCGTTGTCTTCTTGACATTCCAAACCATCCGTTTCTTTGCATTCTCTCTTGTCTGAAAGTAGATGTCATTGTCATCCTTGTCTGCATGAAAACAGAGCAAACTAACAGGTCAATATCATCACCAACCAAAGTTTTGATGCTTTCAGTCGATTAAACGGCAGCTTTTACAATAAAAAAAACATCTGCATATGAAACATCCCGCCCTTTCCAACTGGTCACTCATAAGAGTAATGAACTGCTACTTGTTGACGTTGTTTGCTAGGAATTCGTCTTTCTTTGACTGAATGACCATGTCACTAGTGGGGCCAGAGAGTTTGGAATGTCAAGAAGACAAAGGCTGTGCTGGGAATGCAAGTCTGTACAAATATGTTGCTTGTGCATGCCATTCTTGGCTGTGACACAGTATTCTGACCATATGGCATTGATAAAGGTGCTGCCTTGAAGAAGACAAATGTCACTGAGCTATTTCGCCAATAAGCTGTAGTGTTCATCCAGGTCATACGAGTCCCGACGAAGGTCATTTATTGCAGCAGTATAGAAAACGCTTATATGTTTATACAATAATAACCCAGACGAAGGAATTGACTTGAGAGGAAGACCATCCATTGCAGTCACACAAATGAGAGTGGACAATTCAATTGGCCTCTCCCTGCGAAAACTGATCTGCCACCAGCTTCGTGGGTTACTTGAGGTTTTCAGGTGGAACTGCAAGAAGGATTGTAGCTGAAGCAGATGCACCTGTAAGGAGCATTGCCTGGATTGTTCAAGCGTGTCTGGAGAATGCAAGCGACTGAGCTGTGCAAACTCATTAAACCCAGATCTTTAAAAATGACATTGGCGAAGACTGGTATTGGGATTGATAGTGCTGTGAAACATTCCTCAACTTATGGCAGTGTTCATGAGGAATAACAATAAAAGACATCAACTATATGTATGAGAAGTCACTTCCCCTAATAATATGTTACCATGAACCAGAATGCAAAATGAAACATGATAAGTTATGCCGTCAACTTTGCCTATAATTCAAAGTATTATTTGTTTGATAATTAAATGATATATTAGGATCTGCATAATTATTCTTCTCTCATCAACAACATTTGTCTTACAAACAATTGTGATTGATCATAAATGTTTGGCAGATTATCGTTATATATCTGAGCTATTGCTAAACGCGACGTTGAATCTAATTTCTGTCTCTCTCTCCTGATTGGCAAGGCTGCGTTTTTTTCAAAAAGGTACAAACACTATTGAATGTCGGACCGGACACTTGCTACCTGCTTGTGATAATAGAGTTATATCTTTATAAGTTGATGGAACTATTGTCTGTGATTGTCATAGGTTGAAAGAAAATATATCACAGCTTGTCAGTTCCCTTTCGGATAACAATGCTAATGGAAATAATGCCAACTGGCAGGATATTACCATGTATCATTATATACCCTGGTGCTGAACTATCGTTTTGCTATCTACTTTTATGAGCAAATTCATTGGAAGTGCAAATGTTTTCACCACCATAAAATAATGTATCCTAGATCATCATGTATTGATTGGATTTCTGGATGATAAACTGTCCTCATTCAGAGACAAACCAATATGTTCTACCTTCTTATATGAAGCATGATAGTGTATCATGTATCACGTATTTGTTTTAGAAAAAGTCGTATCTCCACCAAATAGATTTTGGTAGACTTTTAATATGTTGTTCTGGGAACCTGTTAGAAATGCATACCAGTGAAAAAATTTCTGTTGCAATTTGTTTTGGGTCAGCTAAAAAACCCAGATAGATTGCCTGGACTGTCATGAAAATGGTAAAAAGTTCAGATTTAGAATGACCCCATACATCCGCCATTTTGAATTTCTCCATAAATATTTTCGTGCAAGGGTATTATTTTAGGCTGAGTATAACCTTGATATGATAATGAATGGAATGAGTGTAAGTAATGACCCATTCCTTTCACGCTTAGCACCAAGTACAAGGTATTCTTAGAGGAGCAAGGGACCGGTAAACACTGAAATTTCGCGAAAAATACCTCATATTTCAACTTGAAATTTAAGATATTTCCCATGCATATGGGATTGTAGACTTTTAGTATGTTATTCTGGGGACCTTTCTGAAATGCATAACAGCGAAATAAATTCTGTTGCAATTTGTGATGGGTTAACCCCAAAAATGCGCTAGATTTACTGGACTAATTAGAAGTCATGACAGGCAGCATTATATATACGATATAACGAGTTGATGACGATTTCCGTCCGGACGTCCATCTCTTTGACAGTTTTTTTTCTATATACAGTTGCAATTTCCTGTGAGTGCATAAGAGGCACGATATTGTCGCGTACTAAAAATTGAGGGTCGATGTCAGAGAAAAAAAGTCACGGTGTCCCAAAAGTCAGGACTTCGTTGAAAGTTTTTTCTGTGAGTGGATATATTATATTGGGGAAAAGATGTGTCATCTAACAAACTGAATGTCAAGGCCAATTACCAAGGTCACTGTGACCTCAAAATCTGGAAATCATTAAAAATCGCAATTTTTGTTTGAGTGGATACTTGAAGGGGAGATCATGTGTCGTATAAAAAAAATTGAGGTCAAATGCCAAGGTCACTCAGCCCAAACATAGTTGAAATAATGGAAAATCTTGATTCGGTGTAAACCCTATCTGGCCTGGGTTTTTTGGGACGTATCCTGGCCGGGGGGTGGAATGGCTCCCTAATTATTTTTCTTACTCCTTGAACTCGGGAGCTGAAACTTATCACACCATACCCTTGGGTCAAGCTCTACCGGAAAATGTAAAAAAATCCAAGATGACCGCTTCGATGACGTCACAGTGACGTCATTTTCAAAAACGGTATTTTTTGGTCGATTTTTCGATCAAATGTTTCGAATTTTTTTTTAATGAAATTTCTCCGCAAAAACTGCATGATAAATTAGTAAATATTAATGTGATGTGAAACAAAATAGTTTTTGTCCACTTTACTTCGCGGAAAAGCCGAAATTTTAAAGAAATCTGACGAAAAAAATCACTTTTCTGGTACCCCATGTGGTCGCCATCTTGAATTTATCATATCATGCAAATAGGCTCAAAATGACCCCAATATGATAAAGTCACGGAGTTTCAGTTCTCCTTTTTTTGTCGTTCCTGAGATAGCGCAGAAAGTTTGGTAGGGGGCCATTTCGCCCCCCCCCCCCTCCTCAAGCCAGGTAGGTTTAAAACGCCCAATATTCAGGGATGTGGAATACGACGAAATTCCATGTATTCCATGTTCAAATCATGGTAAACAAGAAACGTATTCAGCTAACATGTGATATCTCCAGTTCAGGTTTGTGCATTATGTTCAAATTTAACATGAAGAGGGAAGAAACAACCAACTTAATTTTGGGACCAAAATCTCACGGGCCACTGAGTTATCCAAACTCATCACAGGGGGTCAGTAGCCATATGGCAGCCGTCGAATGCTCTCGCACAGTTCCGAATAACTTTCTCAGATTTCACTAATGCATCTCCGTAAACGAATAGATTCGTTGAGAAAGTTATTGGAGTTAAGTTATTGATTAGATACTTTTGGGATCATATATTTTTGTTGATGAAACAGGCTATTACTAGCGGGTACAAGGAAGGTTTATAATAAGGAGTAATCTTAGTGCCGAATTATCAAACAAAGCATTATTGTATTTTGGAAAACATAAACTCTGTTTGATAGTTGTGCGGACGTATATTAAAGACAATTTTGCTTATTCTTAATGGATTTATTCGCAAAGAGTGAACAAGACACTTCACTTCAAATATATATTCTGTCTGTAATTACAAGCGTCTGGTCCGTCATTCATAATTCAGCCGTCGTCCATTAGAGAGTATCCGCGTCCATAATCCAAAGACCTATTCCATATTCCATATAACAGTATTAGCACCAAATTCAAAAAGACAATCATAGTATACATAAACATAGGCTTGTTTCCTGCAAGAGAGAAGCGGTCAACAGTTTTCAATGATGCCGGCAAGACATCATGATGTTCCAAAAATATGAAATCCGTATCGCTGATCAGTATTCTTAATCCATAATATTCGTTGTAAAGTCGTCATCTAAAGAATGATGTATCTCAGTCACGCTTTGATTGTGACTGTTCATATGAGTACCATGAGGATCTTGAAGTACATGGGTTCATACGGCCCCTAGCCCCGGGTTAAGCGGAATTAGACACAAGTTACGAAACGTAACGCCATAGATCTTGCACGCTACGCTCGTATTTTGCTATCAGCATGCGATATGTATCGCCAAATTTGAGAAACTTTGAGTGGAGGCGCTTGGTAGTGTAGCCCTGTTTTATAAGTTTCTGCAACAATGTTTTGTGACGTTGATTAAAATCGTCACATTTAACACAGGATCTAGCAAATGCTACTAGGCGTGATATGTATACGCCATATGCAGGTCCCACTGGAATATTACTGTCCAGAAAGGGATAGTTTACGATGTCAAAATTGTAATCATCTCTTTTGTCATACAGTCGACGAGAGAGAAGGCCCGCTTCATTTTTATAGAGATATAGGTCTAAATATGATGTGCCTGTAGGGTTATCTGTAGTTTCCTTCAAATCCAGTGAAGGTGGATATATATCCTTCACTGCGTCATTTATATAGCGATTATCCACACCGAGAATATCGTCTATATAGCGTTTGGTGAATGAGAAGGAACGGGCTTTGAATGGACCGGTTTTTGAAAGCGCCTGCATATAGTCCTATTCATAAGAGAACAGATATAGGTCAGCCAATAGGGGTGCACAATTAGTACCCATTGGAATACCTATATGCTGTTGATATATTGTGTTGCCAAATTTCACAAAGATATTTTTAATGAGAAATTCAAGCAACTCTATAAACAAAGAAACATCCCATGAATGATATCTCTTGTATGTAGTAGAGCTGAAGAATACTTTATGACTTCCGACATCAATATATCTACGATCAGTTTTCTTGAACACAGACACTATTAATGAACTTAGACGGGCAATAAGGTCCTGATGAGGGATTGTAGTATAGAGAGTCGAGAAATCCCATGTGGATACATGTCTGTACGTTATGTGACCTTTAGCAGCAAGTTCTTCCGTAAGACATTTTGAGTTTTTCAATAACCACATACATTCAACGCCAATCAAAGCGTGACTGAGATACATTATTCTTTAGATGACGACTTTACAATGAATATTATGGATTAAGAATACTGATCAGCGATACGGATTTGATATTTTTGGAACATCATGATGTCTTGCCGGCATCATTGAAAACTGTTGACCGCTTCTCTCTTGCAGGAAACAAGCCTATGTTTATGTATACTATGATTGTCTTTTTGAATTTGGTGCTAATACTGTTATATGGAATATGGAATAGGTCTTTGGATTATGGACGCGGATATTCTCTAATGGACGACGGCTGGATTATGAATGACGGACTAGACGCTTGTAATTTAGAAATAGTGGCGCAATACCTTTCCCAAAATGCTTTTACCTCCTGAAGGGCCCTCGTCAACAGGGTTGAAAGAAGCTTGGTGGTCCAGCTTCTAGAACCAGCTGTGAATCTAGCTTTGTATGGTGATTTATGCATCTTGGGAGTTCAGTATACTTTTGGTATATCGTCATTTTTGGTTGGAAGACAAATATCCCTTTCCCTGAGAAACGTTTTGTGATCGTTAAATAAATCTCCCAGAGTAAATGCAGTTTGAGAGTAAGTAGATATATTTGAAGACGATATGTTTACACTCATTTCTTCAACCAGCACCTGGTAATAGTAATATTTACATATGAATATTATATTATTTGGAGCTTTGTCTGCTGGGACCATGACGAATTTATTTGCGAATTGGGGCGTCTCAGTACTTGTTTTGCTTGGGGAAGGGTACTTCTGTCAATATGGCGGATTGTTTCAACGACCTTGCACATGCTTATATTGTGGTGTGGTTTTAAAATGAACTAACGTGTGCATCATCCGTCATCTTTTACCTGGCCACATACAGGAAGGGATATTGAAGCGCCATGCTGTTGAGCCTTTGCTGTTTCTCCAGCATGGAAAACGGGCGGATGAAATGAATGCGACGGACAAGAGAAGTCCACGATCTGCCAAGAAAAAGTCAAGTAAGATATTTTTAATAGCATTTACATTTACACGATCACCTGTAATTAAGAGATTCCATATTATAGCGTTGTCTTTAGGTATCACGTGTCACCATGCTCAGTGAAATCGGCAAAATTGTCCTCTACGTTTTACTTAGCTAATCTGCCGTCATATGACAAAAGGAAGCAAGTGAGATTTGGAAAAAATGAGATATCTGTTCGGTGAAACAGAGGGAAGTAAGTCATACATTTCGGCATAACCAGTGGTAAATACTCTTTCCTTTTCGGCTGTAATGAAATGGTAAAAGGAAATAAGGCATCACATTCACTTGGATTTCAGAGACAAAATGGAGCAAGTCAGCATTTGTTACTTGCTTCCTTTTGTCATATGACGGAAGTATTATTTTCGACACATGGTCGGATATAGTATTCTGTTTTTTTGAGAAAAATGTCTGTAAAATTGTCTTCTCGTCAGATAATTGGTTAGTTGTGTGATAGCAATAGTGTGACAGTCAGTTACTGATAATAATCTAATCTAATAATCTATTATTGACGCTTGGATTGTGGTCATCTTTTGAATGTCGGACCGAGCTCTGACGCCCATAATGAATAATCAACTTCATAATTTGATGAAAATAAAACTTAAGACAAAATATTTCTTCATGCAGCAATTAAGCGTTTTAAGAAGCTGTCTAGAGAGAAACTATCGGTCATATATTCAAGAAAATCGCTTCTCACCATTTGACCCGTCGTATACTAAAGCATCGCTGAACAGTCATATGCTTGGTGACATATGGAGCTTGTCTGACCTACTTCGTCTCGGCATTTTCATATAAGGTTGTCTCAGCAGATAATCAAACAACCAATCTGCGCGGACTGCTCCAGCTTTAAGAAAACGACATGAGCTAGCGGAGATTAGATGTATCGCAGGCCTTACCTGGTGTCCCAGTTGCCCCTTCTCTACCTTCAGTTTGGCCTTCTAATAGATATTCGAGTCCGGATATCCAATGCTATCGGGATACCCAACGCTGTTCTACGGTACCTAGTTTCGCCGCCTGCAGATTACTCACACAAACTTGCTCCCAGTGAGGTAATCGCGAAACCTTAAAAATATCACCCATTTTAATGTCAATATAGGTTTGGGATGTTACTCTCCGCTTATCATCAATTTCCTGTGTCAGTACTCTCGTAACCCTTGATAACTAATGTCTCTGGAATGAGCGAATGGTTGAAGTTAGCAAACCCAAGACTAGTGTACTTAACTAGTCGTTTCTTCCATGGAGTGTATGCATCTTGGTGCATGGGTGTCAAACTGGAACTTTATCCTCGAATTCTAGCCTGTCTGACCAATTCAATCAATTCTAGTCAATGCCCCGTCAATCTGTGCAAATGTTCTGTAGTAGCTAACAAATGTCCCGTGGTAGCTGGAAAACCAAAATAAATCGTAATATCATTAAACGTTTTGGGCGCGGTCCAATTCACATCTTCGCTGATGTCCTCTAGTTTTGTCAGCTCTGAATCTACTAAATGGGTCTCGAGTGTTTTCTAGTAGACAATATCATTTAAATATACCAGAAGGTACTCACTCAACTGCTGCACGAATCATCCTTGTATGAATCGTTGGAAAGGGCCAAGAGCATTTGGCATACCGAACGGCATGCGTTCAAACTGGCAAAGGCCGAATGATGATGCAACTGTTCTTTGGACCCATAGCTGTTTGATTGTATCCACTCGCTAAGTCTAACAAGAAAAATACACTCCACCGGTAAATGGTTCCACCAGTGCTACTCGGTGTTTTTTTTGACTGGTGAGCCTTCTGCAAACCACGCATAGTCGTAGTACTCTGGTGTTCTTACTGACTCACAGGATGAGCGAGGCATATGGATCTTGAAAATCTTACATGATGTCATTTTCACAATATTCTGCGTATGTTTCAAACTGTTGAGATTGTTGATGTGACTGAGATATACCGGGTATCATCAACCGTAAAAACCCGAATCGTAGCCTTTATTGTTCATCCCAATTAATGGTCTCCTTATGAAAACATACCTCCGTGCCGATCTAACAGATTGTGTAATTTAAATTTCGCTGCCTTTCTTTCTTCCTAAAAATGCACGGTTTTGAGAGTAATGTCGCAAATGTCTGTGCCTATTAGACGACACACTCGTACGTCGGAGAAGATCAAATTGATTCAGAAAATGTTACACGTTATCTCTGCCTAATCCAATCACTACAAGAATGATATCAACATGTAGTCCGTTAATATATCATATTTTGTTGATGATGTTGAATTTCAACCCGACCTTGCTCAATTTGATTGTGTGTTTATGTTCTGTCGTTCACCCTTATCTGGTAATTTGCATTCCGGGCAACATTAGAAATCCCACTAAATGTTTGGGAAATTAAGTGATGTCTTTCTAAATGTCAAATGGACATCCTGTACATGGAAATTATTTTTAAATTAGCTATCTGGATTTTTTTCCAATTTATTTACTGCGATGTGATGCTTCGAAATCGTTATTTCCTGTGCCGTGATGTTCCATGGTTGTTTGATATGCTTTGGGGGGAACAGGCGATTAAAATCGCTGAGATATAACATTTACATTTTCTTGTGTTTTTTTAGGGCATTCACGAAAACGCCGATCGGTGAGTGTTATATTTGATATATTACGTTATTTTGTAATGGAAATGGTGATGAAGAAGTTTAACAGCATATTGTTGCAAACTAAATATTGTATATTAAAACGCCCACTGTAATTTTACTGTCATTTAAGACTAAATTCGCCTGTACAATATATCTACATGTATCCAAGATAGTTCATCTAGTTTTCATGTAGCCCTATTACACCCTTTAGTTACCAACTTTCTAGTTACATTTCTCTGAACTACTCATTTGGTGGTATACTTATTCATATTGCTTAATTTTTCATTTAGAAATTTGTTACAAAAAAGTTCAATAATCTTACATCCAAGAGTTCCCTGTCCTGTGAAAAATGAGGCACCCAACACCTGGGATGTTACAGTTTTTAAAACCTCACGGTGTCAAGTGACGTATGAGAGTTTGTGATTGAGAGCTCAACGCATAATTCCACACTTTACATCGGACGTAGGGATTTCCTCAAGTTTTTTGTTGCTCGGACGTGTTAAATGCGGAATATTTGTATGACGTATAGTACTAGTGTATCTCGAAACTGAATAGATGTTAGGAAACTTCGACAGTTTCCTCTATACAAAATCAAGAAGGCATGAATTAGGGATTAATTAGGGATTAATTATATCATACCCAACTGAAAGAACGATCAGTTTCGATTTATAATCTTATTCGCACAGAAATATTGAATAATACATTTGCATTATTTTAACGCAACATATGAAGAACGTCGTTGCAGTAGATTTGAATCTTAAAGTCAATTAACTTTGATTCCAGAACCTCGTTCCGATTCACTTCATATAACCATGTAAATCGTTAACCTTTTTCTCTTTACTTCTTTATTATTCTTAACTTCAGTCTGGCGTGAAAGGTGTTCACTACGTTCCTGACACTGCGGCGCTTCCGTCACCATTTCCCAAAGGTAAACACTTTTTTTCGTGATTTTCCATATCGGAAGGTTAACGACGATCCATACGCCCACATGTGAATAGTTTACGTTATTTTGTTATAGTCCTATTCTTGATATCTTTGGTTGTGAAAATATCTAATTTTTCGTTTTTGTTTGGGGTTATCCATATTCTACTCAATGTTGGTGGAATGGAGCGGATGGCGTGAAGGGTGAAAATGCGTTACACTGTGATGATAAAATACTGTATAAATAAGCGTTACATAGAATCGGTGTAGTCAGACAAACAAAAGTGGGGCAAAATGGCACTTTCATCGATTGTTGCTGGTCTACATTGTATACACAACTCGATTGTTCAACTCATTGCTCCAACCGCCTGGCTGATGACGTCATTGCGGAACACCGAACTTATCGTCTGCATTATTTTCCATGTATATAAATGATGTATATTATGAACTATGCAATTCTAGGGAAATTGAGGATATAGAGGAAGAGTTCCGCAGACGATACTGTCTTATTCTCGAGAACACCAGAAGGGTTTACAGGAATTGTTAGATAAATTGTGTATATACTACGACCGTTAGGATTTGAAGTTGAATGTTGCGAGAACTAAAATTCACTCACCTAAACAGTGATGTTTGGATTTAATGCGCTATACAGTTGCCTTGAAATACGACTGATGTTGTAGATCATTTTTGTTAGGCTTGACATTTTTTGAAATATAATTTAAATACACAGGAAACTCGTAAGCACGGATTGAAAGGCGAAGAGCATGTATGGGGATTAGTGACATGAGAGACTGCTCTCCTTGAGCATGTATGGGGATTAGTGACATGAGAGACTGCTCTCCTTGAGCATGTATGGGGATTAGTGACATGAGAGACTGCTCTCCTTGAGCATGTATGGGGATTAGTGACATGAGAGACTGCTCTCCTTGAGCCTGTATGGGGATTAGTGACATGAGAGACTGCTCTCCTTGAGCATGTATGGGGATTAGTGACATGAGAGACTGCTCTCCTTGAGCATGTATGGGGATTAGTGACATGAGAGACTGCTCTCCTTGAGCATGTATGGGGATTAGTGACATGAGAGACTGCTCTCCTTGAGCATGTATGGGGATTAGTGACATGAGAGACTGATCTCATTGAGCATGTATGGGGATTAGTGACATGAGAGTCTGATCTCCTTGAGCATGTATGGGGATTAGTGACATGAGAGACTGATCTCCTTGAGCATGTATGGGGATTAGTGACATGAGAGACTGATCTCATTGAGCATGTATGGGGATTAGTGACATGAGAGACTGATCTCCTTGAGCATGTATGGGGATTAGTGACATGAGAGACTGATCTCATTGAGCATGTTGAGTACTCATATTTATCGGTACTGTTCTGTCGAGCCGCATTTACTGATGGATGTATGTAGCGTTGCAATACTAAAACTGTTGCTAGTTTGAACTTTTATAAGATAGTTTCATTAACGTAGGTATGACAATCTATACTTGGGAAATAGCTAAGCAAATTAAATCCAGGTGTGTGGCCAATTTAATCTTTCACTTTGAATGTGTGAGTATGTCGGGGGTTGTACGTTATAACAAAGGGTTCTGGTTGTGACCTGACCTTCGCGATCACTTGTCAATTCAGTGCCAGACGATGAAAGATATCACCAAGATCTAGAACGGTTGCATGATTCCATGCCATAGTTCGAGGCCTGGAACATTTGACATATTAAACTGTCTGGCTAAATATGGGGATATTTGAGAAAAGAATCGGTTAGTGTATCACACAGGGCGTCAATTTCCCTCTTTTTCCCTACTTGGATATATACATGGTTTAATCTCCTTGCTACATATCTTCATTTCTCACATATTTGCCTATAATACTGGACATTTAGCCCCGTTGATACTGTCACGGAATGACACCGTTCCATATGATGATATGGATTTCTGCCCTCACGCGCGGGCCTGATATCGGTTATTCGACTTGGGTTGATATGGCACACAGGAGTGGTTTCGTCATATTCTCTCATGCAGTCCGTCCGAGCGCACTTTTATGCTTTTCACCTGGATCTTGCTACGTAATAAATTTTATGAGGTATGCTTTATAATAGTCATCCGATAATCCATCCTGAATTTTAACCTTTTCGTGGCAATAAATATCGCGCTCTAACGTACTGTGTATCATCAAAATGCGAGGAAGAAATTTTGGGAACATTGACAGCATTTTACCGAGGGTCCATAATAAAATCTATGACTACTTGTTTTGTCAATTACAATGCTACCATTCATCTATAAATATGTGATAAATAGATTATAATATACCCATTTCCATATCGTCCCTGGCATCAGCCCTCGTTCCCCATATCAGCCCTCTGACTTTATAGAGCAACAGGTTTCTCATGCACTATCGCCAAGGTGTTGGAGTGGGATTCCTGCAAGAACGCAAATATTCTAATTTGCAGCGAATGTTGGATAGGACGATCATATTTGTTTTGGAGTTGCCAATAGTGACATATTTCCCATGTCAAGCGATTCGTAGAAAAAGTTAAACTGTATTGGCGAGAGACGACTGTCAACATAACCTATAAACCTAGATTCTCATGATAACGAGAATTGTGTTATTACTGTAACGAAAATATGGTGTCTGAGGTTATATTGTTTCACGAACTAAATCATGTGTCATTTTCCGGTGAAAACGTTATAGAACACTATATTCCAAATTATCGCAGTTGTTTCTCTGAAAAGTTTTTTCCGCTGTGAAATATCAGAGTTTGTCATCTGAACATAATTTCCTGCTGGCACGGCTATTAAGGATAATTTGCGTACACACTAAAATAACACGTCCTGTTTAACAACACCTTCTGTTGCCAAAAGAACACCACCTTCTATGGAAGGTTTCAACATATACTTATATATGCTATCACAACCTCGTGTAGAGTAACCATATAACACAAGCTTCTGTGGGATATATATATAGCATATGCTTGTGTAAGAAACATCACAGGCACCCGCAAGAAAACGACCTCTTAGATGCATTTGCAGGCGATCTCTAGAGGTAAATACCCGGCTAACTGATACAACCACTGTTTGTACGTTGTTGGACCTGGGACTAAGACCCGATCCTTCTGCCCCAACCTGTAACCATCTGGGTCATCTGTACGCGGTAAGACTGACCCTGGGATCGTGTGTATCCATTTTCAGCCTACTTTCGGCAACTGCAAGAGGGAATTTCCTGAAATCAATACCACGTGACTTCGTCAGCCAATCCGCTAAAGTCTACCGACGTAACCCCAACGTAACCCGCCATTTTCGAGTCATGTGCTGCCCTACTTGTTCAAAATTACAGATGTACAACGCCTCTTGGGTTTTACGAAAGTTATTCATACCTATTGTTTTTGTAAGCCCAGACAATATCTGTTTCCGAAGTGGTATGAAAACCTGTAATTTATCAGATTTCTCCAGTCTGTTCTCCGCCGGATGAAGACCGAACAGAACGGATATCGCTCCGCGGTAATGGAGACACACGATTCGCAAGCCATCTTATGGATGGTAAAGTGTATGCAAATGACTTCTGCCCAAGATCAGAATGTTCCTCATTTGTTTTTCGCCTTCGTTGCAACGAATTTTCTAAGATTTCCGTTACGGTTGGCATGTATAATGTTTGTTTTATTCAATTTTATTGAAATTCACGACTCGATAAAATTCACCGGGTGACTATTTCCTTTCACTTGACAGAGAAAAAGGCAAAAACAACATAACTTTGTTTGTGCAAGCGATCACAACTCAAAATGTTCACCAAGCTTGCTGAACTTGAAATAAACTACTTCCTAACGAAAGATCGATTAGGAAATCAGCTAGGTACAATTTTGTTAACATTGCCGACAATGTCAATTTTTTTGCAGTCTGTTGCTGCTACTGAGACTGCCAGGCGCTCGTCACGCGTCCGATGCCACGAGAAGCGGAATATGTGACGTAGGATATACCACACAACACAATGCATATCCGCAAACGTTTCGACAGCTTGTTTCACATAATAATATCAAAAGAGATTTCTTCCAAATGCCTTTGAGGCGAGCTTTCTTCCAAGCGCCTCTCAAGCAATATGACAAGGGTAATCCATGTATTCAAAACTCTAGAGAGCTGGCTCCTCAGTATTGTGCGAGTAGTGAGTTTGAATATCATTTTTTTTACATCTCCATTGTGTTCAAATGAACGGTCACAATCAAAGCTTGACTGATATACTGATATGATTTTTCTGTTTTCCAGGTTCAACTTGTCTGCCCATTTGGGGAGCTACAGTTTGCGAAAACAGTACACTGTTTGTTAAAGGTATACCGCTAGCGCATTATTTTATCATGGATGGACGTTTTGTAGAGAATACATAGTGTCACTACCAATATCAAACTTGAGATATTAATTTAATAAAATATAAATTTTGATAAACCTTGGGTGTCATCTAGAAATACACGCACTTATTTACTCAATAATGATCTTTTTATTGTATAAGTTGGTTTCCTTAAGTGGCATTTAGAAGTTGGGAAGTAGATAAATAAACAAATTGCTTATGGATAACAACTTCTAGTTTATTCAGGACGACGTTTCGATACAGGTACTGGTATCGTTCTCAAGTCAATGTTTGTTTGTTAACATGAGGAGTCAATTTGTTTATTTATTTGTATAAGTTGGTCTCTAGATACGCATTTACACATTCGCCATACATCCGAATAAATTATAACCGGTCATGTAAAAATAAAACGGGAAATGGCACCAAACAAAATTATGTGGTACGTGTGCATACTAGTAGTCAAGATATCACAGGACATAGAGCGAGTGATGATTTCTGTAAATATCCAACATGACGTTAAATATGTCAAAGACGAAATACTTTCAACCAGGAAAGTTGAATCAAAGCCGTAATGAAATTTTGAAATCTGCGGACGATAATTGTGAAAGATGATGTTAGAGGATGGATCAAAACACCCCTTATGCTTGGGAAAAAGAAGGGACTCCTTCCAATGTGTTCGAGGCTATGCTACTCCTGTCTACGTCACAATAATTTTCGATGCATATACTCCATTTTGAATTTACCCATAGTCGTATGAGTAATGAACATGATGGAAAATCTGTGTAATGGGCATGTGAAATATTGAGATATAGACTGACCAGACCGAATTCTTCGCAGATCCTGGATACATATTGCGGTTTTGGCGCCACTCTCCTGATATGATGGGCATGCCGTCCCGATTCCTGCCTCCTATCGACATGGAAGACACAGGCAAAGTGAAGATACGTCGAGGTGGTCTCTACCACCTTTATAGTCAGGTATATTGTGAAATATTTGGGATTCCCCATAATTATAAGGAATATGAGCGTTTTCATGGCGCTATTTCTTTTCTATTTATGGTTTTATCGGATAACTAGAATGGTGTGCTCTAATTTTACACCTGAAGAATCAAACTTTAAAACTACCGTACTAAACTATATAACTCCCCATACTTTCTTTGTGAGATTTCCTCTTAAACATTCTATTCCAGGTGTTGTTTCTGGATAATTGGTTTCGAAGCGCACAGTCCATCGTGGTAAACGAGAAGCGCTATTTCAAGTGCGTGCATGACGTTGGCGAGGGTTCCCCTGGTAACGAGGATATCCCCTTCTACAATTCCTGTACAATCTCCGCCGTCATCTATCTCCGCGCAGGCGATTCGGTCGTCGTGAAGATTCCCTACTCTAGCCGACAGATAGACCTGAGCGGAGATGGAACTTATTTCGGCGTGGTTCTGTTATCGAGATAATCTGTTGTATCATTGCTTGTCCCTCTTGTTATGAATGTTCATAGATGTACATATCCTGACGCCATTACTCAGGACCCAGTTTCCAACATCGCTTCCATTGAGGCCAACATGTACTTCCCTCGATCAAAATCTTGGAAATGCGAAAAAGATGCATCGAATTGTGAATGTGAAAAGGGGGCATCGAGGTGGAAATGTGAAAAATGTCCATCGAGCATTTCGAGGTGGAAATATTTTTCACTGATGTGCGGGAATGTTTTCACACTTTGTGAACTTTGCAGACAGGATGATTGTTTTCACCTGAGGTGGAAATGTGAAGTAAATTCGCAAAGGTAAAGAAACTTTCATCCCGATGGAACCTTTCCACCCGTGTGAACAAGATTGCACTCATGAATGGAAAAACAGAATGAAACAAATATACCTTATTTTCGTTTCGGTTTACATTTTCAAATATATTTTATGAGATTCTGGAAGGATCACAAAAGCAGATACCGATTTTAATTCCAGAAGCTTGTTTTTGTAGATAATGTATTATTATTTGTTACTGAAGTCGAAACCTGCTTTTTACTTTTATGCATTTTAAAATGTTTTGTGTGAGATTTTGGAATATATTCAATGTATCAATGACAATGTACAAAATCAGCTTGAATTCCAGAAGCTCATTATTATATTCAACAAATGTTTGAACGCCTATAATCGAGAGGCTTCCCTTGTTGTTATTGTTGTATTTTTTCCGACATCAGGGAAGACTCCGTGTACTATTAGTCATCTTTAACCCGTGGCGACAAAGTACTGTAAGCACGATATGCATATCAAAATTTTGTCGATACACGAGCAATCGTAAGTATTAATTTCATCATTTTAGAGACAATAAATCTCGATTTTTAAAGGCTTGTTGCTTGTATTATTAAATGGTAAACATATGAACATGTAACTTATATTGTTATATTCATGGTAGGAGTTCCGGCCGGATCTATGAGGTCAGGTTATCCTCAGAGTTCCGACTGAAACTTCTTTACCCCGGAACTCTAAGGATACGACACCGGCTCACGGACAGAAAACAATGGTGCGCATTATTAATCTGCTGTCACATCGATATAATGTTTATTTTCCAAAGATCAGAGCTCAGTAAAGTTCCGAACTCGGTAAATTTATATATATGTTAGGGATATAAACTTTCAAGGATATAAACTTTCAAGTAATGTTATGTCCCTTGCGGATTTGATAAATATCGATCTTAGAAATATGCAGTCAATATATTTATCTATGGGGTCATGTGATTTCTTGTCAGTACGACGGAATCGTTTTCCACCACCCTTTTAGATGTTGTAGATGCGTTGAATTAGTAGCTACTTTTCTGTAGCAGAGCTCCATCCCCCTTTGCTTTGGGTTCTGCGGGAAGGGACATTAGCATTTTCCTTACTACATATGTGTTTGCGGTATAAAAATTGGAGTAGAGTTGCCTCTCTGGTAGATTCAAAGAATTTCCCCTTCTCTTCAATCATCCCTTCTTCTCTCGCATTGTAATGTAATAAACGTGATGAACATTTGTAAAACCGAATGCTACAGTCCTTGTCTTTTGTAAAAAGATGGTGAGCTAAAAAAAGTGTACCTAAATTAACCGAGGAGAGCTAATACGAGAGCTGAAAATCGCTCTCCCAAATTTCGTGAGGGGAGTGATTTTGTTTTAATTGTTTAACCTACCATTTTATATTTTTGATCAAATTATTTTATTTTTCAATTTATTTTCAAAAAAAAAATTAATAAAAATAAATTATTCTATTTCAATTTAAACAAGTCAATATCAAAAGTGATGAAGATTTCAACAGTCACCAGTGGGTAGTACGTACCAGAAGATTCAGCAAGCTCACTCTGCATATAATACTCGTCGGAACCAATCATGCGCGAAGAGCAGTGTCCGTGGAGGTTCTCGAAAATAATCGGCCGATAGTAAAAGTGAACGAGAAGAATGGTTGGCGAATGATCAGACGTGTCCCAGTTCAATATTGTCCAAGAGTATTGACATCCTACTGACTACAGGCTCTGTGTGCTGATAATGATGTGTAAATCTTCTACCTTTCTTAGAAAACTTCGTCAACTGCTTCAACTTGTTCAAGGAAGATTTGCTGCAGTTACCGCCATTGTTGTCAGCTCTCCGCGCACGTGGCAAATATTGCACGATCCCATGCTAGGAATAGCCTGTGCAAGAGACTACCGATTGTCAAACAAGCGAAGAAATTATGGCCGCGCTGGAATTGACGGCGATCGTTTGCTGATTAAAATTTATTAAAGGCATTTCAGTTTATTCTCACAGTGATTTTCAGCGTGGAAGAGTTCGCAAAATTAACACCAACTGTCCGTTCATTTAATAATAAGGCCGTTAGCAGACACAGCCTACTTATTTCTGCTGAATCTAGGTGCGCGAAAAACAGTGTACCTTGGATATGATTTAGGTGAGCGATGGTGCGCGAGAGCGATCGCTCACCTCCAAACGCAAGGACTGATGCTATATTTAAATTTGAATATTAGTAAACATGTATGAATACAGTATATTATTATCTAGGAAGGATTTATAGATGGAAGAGATATGTTAAAGTATACTTTATTGAAATATAATCACTTTCTTAATAAAGTATGTATTACACTCTAACTTGAGGTTTGCGTTATTTACTCTCTCTTACTTGGTATGTTTCTCACAGTACATCAACATTAGATATGCTTCATTCTTCCTATACCCATACTGATTATGGTTAGAGATCGTCTTACAATTATTTCTATGCTAAATATATAATCTTACTTTCCGTTTGATGTCATTTCTACGTCACTAATATGTTTAATTAATTGTCTTTGTCTTAAGATAATTGAATGAGATAGTTTGAATATGATAGAGCTATATCGCGCATGCGCGTGGTTGTCTTCAAAATCAAAATTAAATTACCTCCCCTTATACTTATCCTTCCCATAACACATGATTGTATACGTCTGCATTGATATTAAAATTAAGGTGAAATTAAGGCGTGATATCGTTTTGTCTATATATCACGTGCTAAAATATGATGGTCGTAAAACGCGATTCTGAATGGATATAGTCATAACATGTACGTATCAAGTGCGAACTTTAATAGATGTCCCTTTGTTTACATGGGTTAGTAGATTTTCCCGCAAACAATGGATAGGGTTTGTTCTTTTGAAACTTTACCTACGTCATCAAACATGGCGGTTTCATAATTGATTTTGATTGGTCGTAATGATGGCGTAAGCCTCACCCGCTACCCTTCCCGTGGTTTTACCCACAATTACCCGCCACCTTACCCGCGGGTTTATCCACCATACCTGTCATCTAATCCTTTGGTTTATATAATTACTAGCCTTACCCGTCTTAACCGCTGGTTTACCCGCCTTACCCGTTGACGTCATCTATACTCTGTACCATTGCCCTTGATCATGTAAAGCAGAACCGGCAATTTTATATTACATGTATCCAATCGAGTGTCTGAAAATCTTTTTCAGAATTTTCTTTAAGCTTGGATCCTGTCTTAACCACTGTTGACAATGGTCGAGTTCCAGACAATATCTTCCATTCTAGAGCTATATTATTCATCATACGGGATCAAAATTGTATGGACTATTTTGCCTGGTATGACTAGGGCGATTAGAACTAAAATGGAGATAAAGTTGTGTGTATCCTTTGGTTTTCTACATATATCAGCACTGATAGAGGTTCCAGATTTGATAACGATAATATCTAAAAATGGTATCTCGTTGTCATTCCCTTACATAATAAACGATATAAATGGATGTATTTAGAAGTGCACGAAAAGACTCGATAGGTTTGTTTGAAAAGGCCCAGAAAATGATGCAATCATCAATATATCTTTTCCACATTTCTTCGGATGGACTGCCAAATATATATGTTGATTTTAACTTTTTTTGTAAAGGGGTATTTCCAAATAGCCCATATAAGTTTTTCCAAATAGCATTAGTTTTGGACGAATTTCGTCAAAAATTCTATTTCCGTTTTGGTTAGAATTTTCTCGGGTTTATGGAGTTCTTTAAATGTTGTTCCTAACTGTGACTGTCTGGATTCCTTTCGATTTATTTGTAAGTATATTAATCATGTTTGTCGTTCAACATTTCCAGAATGTTGTAATACTCCTTATACATTATCACCACGGTTTTACATTTGAAGCCTTTTTAACTCTAATATTCAGATTTACCCTATCTAAATACAATCCCAAGTGATCGCCATCGGTTGTACGAGGCCGAAAATTCGAGGATTTTTAACTGAATCATCGGAAGTAGCGGATGAAGTGCTTTAATCAGGGTCAGACATCAATTCACGAATTCTAAGTGATTTGCTGAATTCCGGATATATTTAGACAGATACGCTGGATTAGGTGTACCGGTATATGAGATTCTGCTGGTAGACGTTTCGTCCCCAAGGTCCGCCCCCTGTACAGACCTTTTGGTCTTTGATATATGTCGGCATTGTGGGACGTTGATGCTGGGTCGACATCGGGCTTTACAGACTATTGTGTTATATGCCGTCATTTTCATCTGACGACGATACAGCTCACCATTGTCAGAGCATTTTCATTATAGCTCTCTAGATTTGTATCTAATACCGCTTATGCGGGTGCTAGGGGCCGTGTGATCATGTCACCCAAGTTACCACATGAACAGGTACAATAAAAGCGTACCTGAGATACACCACACATCACGAATCGTTAGATTCTTGTTGTGTGCTTTAGAATAGGTTAACCAGAAGACTATACTGTGAAGTCATGTGGCTCTGTCAGTATGTCGGCACCTCTTCCCACTTCCCTTATATGTGTTGTAATTTAAAATTTAATCTCAATTTCAATTCACGAATTATATCTTCGTATAGATTCACACAAATTAATTGCCATTGGAATCTGTTCTCGTGAATCCGCATCCTCTTGCGTGAGCAGCGGCTCTCTAAAAAATATTCCTAATTATTTTATTCATTTTGCAGAGTTTAATCATGATTGTTAGAAAAGTTATTCCTTGAAAAGAAGATAAAGTGATGACAGAATTCTGAAAAAATCCATTAATGTTTAGTTCATACTTGTATGAATATTCCTGCTCTACAGTCATGGAAATAAGTTCGTGGAAATTCTTGATGGGCGTCGGCTGGCTACTGAAGATCCAAACTGATACTTGTATTGTACCATAATATCGTCATGTAGTTCGAAGATTGCTGGCATCATCAGACTGGAGACCGGTTCACCTATGAAATTACTTACACTCACTTTCACTTGTGACTTGCGTGTGTCAGATTGTGGTTTATGGCATGACCCAAGACATTCTTCTGAATAAGGAACGAGGTTAGCTATAGAATACTGAGGAAAGGTCAGAGATATCATTATGCCAACGAACCTGATCTGTACTGACGAGAAATGAGGCTTAATCGCTTGTTTTAATCAATTGTCTAAAATTTGGGTTGATCACCGTCGATGCCGTGATCTTTATTTACATGTATATCTTATGCCACATAATTGTAGAATCGCTTATGTTTTTTAAATTTAATCACTGCTGAAATATCTCTAGAGCGATAGGTCCAATGTCTTTGAAAATGCCTAGTATTATGCACACACATATTCTTCTCATCAAAGCAACAGATTGTCTGGAGATGATTGAAATTGTAATGAATAATTACGCAGTATCAGTAACTAATTACGCAGTATCAGTAACTAATTACGCAGTATCAGTAACTAATTACGCAGTATCAGTAACTAATTACGCAGTATCAGTAACTACAAAAGTCTATAGTTTTCGTATCTGTTGAAAATAAACCCCGTCAACTATCTCAGTTTCCAAAATATAATCATTGTTTGGTCGTTATAGCAACCATTTCTCTGAAACTATTTGCTGAATTTCTGAGTGACATAAAGTTATAGACATGTTTTAAAAAGAAATACAATAAGTTTATGTTACAGAAAAGAAGACCTTTCACCATTTGTCTGCCCAATTTTCTCTAGTTCAGTCGCTGTCATCAACGGAGCTGATTTTCATAGCCAATAGGTAACAAATAACTGTTTTCTTCAGCAACATATGGTACCGGTATGCCATTATGTGAAATAAACGCTGATTATAAAAACGTCTCATTATAAACCGGTACTCATGTCTCGTGTATTTCCTTTTATGTGAGCTTCTCCATTGTGTGGGTTCAGCTATACAAAGCTCATTCCGTCGAAACGGAATCGTTTCTTCGTTCAAGAACAGAAAATTTACCATATACGAACCTGAAAATCTCCAAATCCAAAACACATTTCTCAAAAGAAATATGTTCAACTAAATATTTTGAGTAAAAGCTAATCGCTAGTCCTATTAGACATTTAATATGGAAAGAATAATGTTAAAATTCGTTTATAATCACTTTCATGATAATGATATATTCTGTCGCCTTCAAGCTGGCATTTTACCAGGTCACTCTTGTACATATCAGCTTATCGAACTATATCACAATCTTTACCGACCACTGGAAGACGAAGAATATGCTTGTGCAATGTTCTACGTTTTATCTAAAGCATTTGATCGCGTTTGGCATAAAGGACTTCTTTTTAAGCTGAGATGGCATGGTGTAGAGGCTGCCCTACTCACATGGTTTGATAGTTATTCAACAGATGGGATACAAAGGTTAATTATTATTAATAACAAATGCTCTAGTCTAGAACATGTCAAAGCAGGTGTAACACAGGGTTCTGTCCTGGGACCACTATTGTTTCTAGCATACATCAACGACATAGCAGATAATATGATCGATATTAACGAAATAGAATTCATACTGAATATTGACCTTATTAAACTGATAGAATGGCCCTGACAATGGCTACTACAGTTCAATCTCGAAAAGATTATTTTCTCAAATAGATTAGTCTCAAGTGTCCAAACATTTATTTCAATGACATTCTTCTAAACTTTTCGGAATCTCATCGCCACCTCGGAATCCAACCCGCGTCAATAGCAGTATTACAACAGCTTGCAAAAGGGTAGGGATGACGAGGAACTTGAAATTCAAAATAAGCAGGAAAGCTTTATCCGATGTATATATATGTTTTGTTTGCCCCATACTAGAGTATGCTGCAGTTGTTTGGGATGGGTGTACTCAGGCTAATAGACCCGAACAAGTCCAACTATCTATCGCTAGAATAGCAACAGGCCTACCAAAACATTGCAGTAGTATGTTTTTTACTTTGAAAATGGTTGGCTAACTTATGAACTAGAAGGAAGAACTCTTAAGCTGAATCCTTTTTTTAAAATCAATAATGGCGAAGCATCTAATTATACAAACGATCTCATGACTCCGCTTGCAGGAAAAACAACTCGCTATGATCTTCGTAATTCTGAAAATTACTCTATCCCTTCAGCAAAGCTGAGCACTTAAACAATCTTGGGCGAAGAAAATCTATCTGTAAGCGAAAATACCCGGCACTAATTTGTCATACAACAATTTATCAAGGAAAAAGACTGATTTTAATTTTTAATTTGAGCAGTCTGGCTTAATGTGATGTACCAACAACTGTGATCTCCTTGCTGATTCGTTGTCGAACAACTGTATATAGTTCCACCACCTGCACCTTACTTGTTCTCATTTCATTTTATTTTCTTTATTTTTTTCATGTCGTCATTTATACGTCTAAATATTAATTACCGTAACAGGGAAGGCATGCTAATATCTCGGGTCGTACCGGTCACTCACGATCTATTCAATTTCAATGATTAGTTGTGAATGGCCTGCTCGCTGGGGCGGTTTGTCGATCTTAACGTACAAGTAATACAAGGTCTTTTAGCCTAAAGATTTGACATCTGGTTTCCGCATTGAAATTTGGAACATTGAACTTTAACACCCATCACGCTGCCGAGTAGATACTTCAGAACGATATTGGTCGTTCAATTATTGGAAACCTCCCAGAGCCATTTTGATGAAAATTTCTAAGGACCAAATCCTGCCTGTTCTGAAAACCTGAAAACGACAGCAATTGTGCTTGGTGTTTTATAATGCCTGATGATTGATGGTGTCGCTCTGCTGCGGTATTGACTCTGCTGATGTCTGTCTTTCCGCCATCAATGAAAACTCTTGATCTCTTCTCTCTTACAGGAAACTAGCCTAACATTTTGAATACTTTGATTGTTTTATTCTTTAATTTGTTGCTAATCATGTTATATGAATAAGATCTTTGGCCTATGGACGTGGAAATTCTTTAATGGACGACTGCTGAATATTGAATGACGGATTAGATTCTTGTATACGTTAACTTCAGAAATACATCAGAATTTCATCTGTCATGTATATGGATTCGTAGATAAGGACACTGATAGAAACACCCTACTTGTAACACCATCGAGAAGTGTATACCTATTCCATTTATCATTTAACTATTTATATTCAAATTGACAACTGATGTCTCATGTGCTGATGTTTGCGAGAAAGGTCCTGAAACTGTTGCATACAGAATATAAATATAAATGTCAGTTCAATGACCTGGAAGGTTCACACTGTTCCAACGTAGCCGAACGTGATGTTCGTGAGATATTTGCTGTAAAAAGGTGAAATATTAATTTCCCATATACTGCTCCGTGAAACCTAGGCGGGATAATGTGCTGGGATAATTCATCCAACACACGTGTGTGGGATGAGCGCGTGTGACGCAGGTAGCCAGTCACGACGCTTGATACGAGCTGCAGGCATGATGCGCTCCAGCAACGTTTCTCTCAGTGTGTCGTTAATATTTTTAATAAAACACTGATTAAAGTAATGATTAAAATTATATAAAAAAATCCCATATTAACTTGATCATGGGATGAAAACATTCACTCTCGGGAAGAAAAATACATCCCAACATCGCCTGGCGGCTCGGTTGGGATGCATTGTCCTTGTCTCGAGTGGGAATTTTCATCCCATGATCTTAAACCCATTTCTGGGTCAGAATAAACCTCAACAGCATATTGAATTAACACTGACATAAATTATTTATTTAATTCTTAATAACATCCGTTAAAATGATCTACATTGTTACTGAAGAACGGGACATAGAACGTAATATATGTAAGTGCTCCTCCGCTGCCTGCCACAAAGTATCAATTCAATGTAGTCCTGGGTAAAGTCAACATTGGCTCCATTTAACTCTATCTTGACCGGCATATCATGAGCAAAATCAAGCGGTCTTGGAAATATCAGAATTTTACAGGTTTGAATGGAACTGTCAAATTGTGCCGAATTCGACATTATCGACCTCTTTTGATCACATTCAGATCTTCCCCAACTCCTGGCCCCGCAATCATTTATCGAGATGACAACTCGGTTATTGGACACTTGGAATATCACAAAATTCGGGATGTCAGCTATTGAGAATCTGATTCGGGATGAAAACAGTGAACATCGCCCAATTTTGTTGGATTTGGCCCCAATTTGCCTCATTTGTCGTGTGACGAGGATCTTTTTTTCTAAATTATCTTATCGGTTGCTCAGTATTTTGATATCTTATCATAATATTACGTCTTGCAGGGCACTTAACAATGAAATCGTCGTGGAGGAGACTCCTGGGGAATCCCCCTTATTTCTGTTTCGAGCATTATGCTGTTCGCGAGCCACCTTTGTGCCGAAATATCTCCAGAGCTGTATGTCTCATTCATGCAGTTGTACTAGATTAAGAAATGCTAACCTCAGCAACGGCCTGCCAGGAGCTTTAGTTTCTGGATGTATGCATATGACACAGTTGTAATCACTGAATGTATCATATCCAATGAAAATAAAATCTCGCTAACTAGTCAGTAGGACGTCGCCAGTATGATCAAAACGCACGCTGTTCTCACATATAAGTCAAAGAAGTGGGTGAATATTGGGGCATAGGCCTGAGATCATTGGAAACGGTTGACCTTTTTGTCTCTTGTAGGAAGCCATCCAGTATTTCTTTAGTTTTTTTTGTTTCATACACATTTTGGAATTGGTTCGATTATTGACACGGAAATTCGTTGGACGACAGCTGAATGTCAGATCTGATGCCTGCTATAGAACCACGAGTAGAATTCCGCAATATTCAGATAAGAAATGAGCGATAATATGAAATGTTGGCCGAAAACAGAACGGCGTAATCTGACAAGTAACTGTAGATTACAAGACACCGTTTCGCGCCTCGACCAGTATTTTTCGAGAATCTACAGTGTTTTCCCCTTCTTAAACGACAACCCCTTCTGTTGCAGAGGGTGTACATTATTTGTCACGAATATACACTTTGACAGCCGATGAGTTTTGTTACGTAATTCAGCGTCTTTTATCGTACAACGAAGGTACAGTCACGAAGCCTCCTTTCCGACTCAGCCATATATTGAAACTTCATGTGAAATTTGTTAGTAAATTGTTAGTAAATTCATTGCTCAATAATCTAATAATGTAGTCGAGAAGTAGTATTACGTGGGAGTTTTCTGCCTTACTTTTGTCAAAACTAACATTTCTTTTTTCATTTTATTGCATGCCGTTTGTATTTATACAATGCACTAAACTTTAGCTATTGTGCTTGTCGGAACATCGCCTGGTTATTTTCATTTCAGTTTACGTGGTAAAAATAATAAGCATGATAATATACTGTCCTTACTGTCATGTCTGTTTGTTCGAGTTGTATTGATATCATGGGTCAGCTTTGAGCAGGTCAATACTCGGTCAACTCTGTTGGAAACCTATGGGCTTCACGGCAGAGCCGATTGCATTTTGTCTGATACGACCATCTGCCCTGTGATTGTCTCATGTCTGTTGAATTGTGTGACCAACTCTAACCCTGACCTAACCTAATCGATCATGGACACGAACCAAGGATTTACTGTGCGACTCAATTCGTTTTGGATTTGGGATGTGAATTTACCAGAAGTGCTTTGAATGGCTTGGATTTTCGGTGTGCTTTGCCAGATGTGTTGTAAATCACCAGCATTGTGTGCACCAATTGACTGCAGGGACTATGCATCCATAAAAATAATGTATAGTGATTGTAGTACATTCTAGACAAAATAAGCTACAGCTGCTGAATAGTGTGACGTCACAATTTTCGTTTAAGATCTCGTCTATTAACGTTTGCGAAATCCGGTAAAAAATGCTGACAGTTACAATTAATGCAACAGATAACTACAGGTTCCGCTTTGAGTTGCCGCTTTGGCATGAAGCCTATGCTGGTTGTTTTTTTTAATCAACAACATACGTCTCCTCCAACCTCCCACCTTGCCTTGAATGGGCACAGTATTTATGGGAAGGTGCTATAAAATGAATGTGGCAATAGGTATCCAAAACAAAGCTTTACATCTGAAAATATTGGACGTAGTTGCCGACCCCGCAGCCTGATAGTCGGAGGGATAGAAATTTTATTTGAATAAATGAAAAGGGATTATGTTTTTTGAACTTGAATGAAGCTTCCATCCAAGTTTGGTAAAACATCCAGTAGTTCTCCAGATATCTTGCAGACAATGTCTGAAAATACATGTAGAATTAGACAGATGAACACCAGACATGGACGGACGCATGTACACCAAATCCTAATCAGACGTGGAGGCCATTTCAACAAAGTTTTGATCCAAGTTTGGTGAAATTTCGTCAAGTAGTTCTCCAGATATCTTGCAGGAACTGCCATGTACAAGTAGACGGACCGACACTGAACAAGGATGGACGCACGGACGCACACCAAGCGCTACTCAGACGAGGTGGCCTTTCGAGTAAAGTTTCCATTCAAGTTTGGTGAAATTCCGTATTATAGGTATCTAGATATCTTGCAGAAAAGGCCTGTATGTACATGTAGACGGATGGAGGACGAACGGACACACACACGAAGACGCATCAAATGTTAATCAGATGAGTAGAGTAAAGGTTCCATCCAAGTTTAGAGAAATTCCGTCCAGTGGTTCTCCACATATATTGCAGACAAGGTCTGTATATACATGCACGAGTAGACGGACGGACGGACAATGGACAAGGACGCATGCAGGCACCCACACAACCTAAAGCTTCCATCCAAGTTTGCCGAAATTCCGTCCCTAGATATTCTCTAGATACCTTGTACAGAAGAAAAGGGGACGGACAGACAGACAGACTGACAGAAAACGCAAACACTAAATGTCTCCCCCCCCCAACATAGTTGGGGAAGACATCATTATTGTAGAAATTAGACGTGAACCAAACGACTTCATTCTGAAATAAATATCACACACTGACGGCAAAGTACGATCGCAGAGTTCAATATCTCTGGCGCGACGTTTCGTGACGTGTGACTATTTCAGCTTACATTGGGGATAGTATAGGGGCCGTTTGGACGCCAAGTGTTTCCTATCTCCGTAGTGTTCAAATGAACAATCACAATAAAAGCGTGACTGAGATACATTATAGTATAGAAAGCTGCCTGGAAATTCAGTTGGATAAAAGAATATTTTCAGTGATAAGGCTGTTACGAATAGAAGTTCGGGATTTCTTGCTACTATCAGCAAAAACTGCTGACCGCTTCTCTCCTGCAACAACGTGTTTTCTTTTAATTTTCATTATATGCCTGTTTGAACTTGCATAAAGATCTTTCAATTATTAACACGGAAATTCTGTTGAGGACGACGGCTGAATACTGAATGTCAGATGTGAAACCTATAATCGCAAAATGATCACCTTATCGTGGCAGTGTCTCAACGTGACAATACCTCATTTGGGAAGTTGATTTGCCAAATGCCTCAAACGAACTGACGTTCAACAGGACAATGCTCCATACGTGGATGACGTTATCATTATCATGACAATACATTATATCTGACCGTGACAAAACCTCATTCGGGAAGAGGGCTTGCCAATGCCTCAAACGAACTGACTTAACGTCATCGCGATAAGACGTCCCATGGGGCAATGCCTCATACATGGATGACTGTTGCGACAATATTTCACCGTTAGAATACCTCATTCGGGAAGAGGGCTTGCCAATGCCTCAAACGAACTGGCTTAACGTCATCGCGAAAAGACGTCCCATGGGGAAATGCCTCATACATGGATGACTGTTGCGACAATATTTCACCGTGACAATACCTCATTCGCGACAATGCCTCAAACGAACTGGACTTGAATTAATCGCAAAAGGATCCCCTACATGCATATGTGCGTACATGTTACCATAACAAGGGTTCCTACTGGAAGACGTTAACGTGGCAATGCCCCATGCGCACAAAGAAATACACGAGATTGTATATCAGAATAAATCCACTCATGTAAACGTCTATCTGTTAATTTGGATCTATTCAATCGTATTCAAATGAAATGACAGCTGACAGCTGTAAAATCAAAAGACAGTACGTCGAACAGGGTTATATCCAGGCCAGTGGAGCAAATTGTAAAGTAAGACACCATTTGGGTATTTCCTGGAAATGAAACTTATCGAGCTACTTGATATATAATATATTTCTTGGAAGAGGTAACAAATACAATCGAAGAAACCGTAGACATGTAAGTATTTGTTGTCGGACGAAATATATAGATCAATAATGATATACGGCGAGTAAAATCATGTCACCATGCTTTCTTATAACTGCCAACATTGGTTGGTCACAGTAGTGTAAACAGAGTAAATACGTATGAGGTCCCGGACGATAAATACACACACAACAAATAAATATGTGTGACGAACGCATAGTGGTACTGCAGATAGCAGTCATATGTCTAGATCATAGTACGCTAACCTATATTTAAGGTACCTGGGCACCTAGATTACAAAATCTACAACTCATGTCGTGTTGCAACCTAATGTAAACCACAAAGGTCAAGGTCGTTTGAAATTAATGTTGTCAGCGACCCGTTCGAATTTACGGTTTACTTCCGAGTTTGTAAGAATCGTTTTTTCTGTAGAAATATGGGAGGCGGGAAGTCCTAGCTTACTGGCCACACACTGGCAGCAAATTCGTCTGGATTTTGTTTGCTGGACGTGAAGCGGTGAAGATTGGGACTTCAGTCGACGTCTGCTCCGTGACTTTCGTTTTCAATTTGTGTGATAACATAACATATGCCCAGGCCCTATACCTGCTACATTAACTATGTCAAAGGACATTCAGAGCCCATTCGATGGATTCGGAGAGTACACTACTACAGAAACAATATGCCAATGCGGATGCCCTTTCCTCAAGACATTCAGAGCCCATTCGATGGATTCGGAGAGTACACTACTACAGAAACAATATGCCAATGCGGATGCCCTTTCCTCAAGCCATCGAAGAAAACTTTTCAGAGGACTAGCATATGCGGAGGATCTTTCTCCCAGAAACTTTCCATTTTATTCTCCCTGGCAGCTTTCCTACTTTCGTTATTAACATTCATCTTCGTGTTTCTCCAAGCGCGACATCCATCGCCCCTATGTGACAGTCAGATGCATGAAAATATTGTTGAGAGAACAGCGCCACCTGGTATCCGTTTTCATGGAGATGATGCCATGTCCGTGAGGTCCAAGGTAAGGTATAGCTTTTCATGTACTAGTATTTGCTAATAACGTCATTTATAGAGGAAATACTACTATGATACATATTTGCCCCAGAAATCTTTGATTTAGACAATGGAACTTCGTTCGCCGTGTAGTATCAGTATAATATATTAATTACTCGTGATGAAGATTTTACATGAAATTTCGTTTTCGCCGAGCTAATCTGAAAAGTATATACGAGTAAATGTCAGTCATTTCTGACCTTTCCTACATGTAAATATTTCTATGCCCTTTTATGGGCGACGCTGCACTTTGATTTGTTCGAGAGCTATAATCAATATAAGCACGTGAATTCTTGAGGCGTGAGTAAAACATTTCGTTTTCGCCAAGCTAATCCGAAAAGCATATACTGATAGATGTATTTTTTAACATGTCGGTCAGTTCACGACCCTTTCTTTATATCATTTCGTTTAACTAACCTATATGATCTTAGTTTATGATCCCGAGGACAGAAAAATGTCAGTTGTTCCTGAAGGAATGTTTGGAGTACATTTCTTGTCAATTATAACTTTTAAAAATCTCTCAAGTGAACTTTTCTTTAAAACATGACGTTGATTATTTTATGTAATCTTTTATGAAACCTATCAAGATATCGGTCGTGATTCGATCGCGATTTTATCACTTTTCTGGAAGGTACGAGGGGATATATTTTTTGCGCAGAGCAAAGGATTGGAGCATGATCGATTGATGCTGGTGTCTTTTTTCTGTTTGGAGACGGCTCTCAGTCGATAAAAATCTCACGAACGCATCGCCATATCGCGAATCAATCGTCCTTCAATCGAGGGGAAAAACACAAAAGATCGAAAACTATAGCTTCCAGTCACAGTCGAGTATTATCTACAGTAATTCGGTCCAACTTCGTCCCCGAGGAATATTTTAAGTCGTGATATATGCAAAATACTCGATTATTTCGAGCACTGCCAAGAAAAAATCCAGGC
The DNA here is from genome assembly GCA_036873755.1 of Hanleya hanleyi. Classification (NCBI taxonomy): domain Eukaryota; kingdom Metazoa; phylum Mollusca; class Polyplacophora; order Lepidopleurida; family Hanleyidae; genus Hanleya; species Hanleya hanleyi. Next base: position 149,394 of record JAVTVY010044326.1, on the reverse strand, counting down.
GAAAAATAACATGTTTTACGAAAGACGTATTTTTAATATGTCGGTCATTTTTCGAGCCTTTCGACATACTAATTCGTCTGTCAGTATCTCTGATAATTTACGAGCAAGTGCACAAAAAGTTAGTTGTCTTTAGAAGAATGTTTGGAGTATTTCTTTTGTCTGTTGTAACAGTTATTTCCTGGAAATCGTCCTGGTTAAAGGTAGTTAGAAACACATGGATGTTCAATTTATGTATTTGATATTTTAGGAAGCGTTTTTAAATATAGTTCGTGATTCAATTTCGATGCTTGTCAATTATATGGAGGTGCGAAGGAATACTTTTTTTCTTACGATTCTCTCTCGCTTATAAAAAAATATCCAACAACCTCGTGATGGGCATTCTTCTGACATCAGTTGCGTCACGACAATGGAAGAATACGCGATGTGCAAACCTTATGTCCGAACGATTCGGCGTACCGGTAATCACTAAAAATCAATTCGCGTGCTCCTGTCTTTTCCTATATGACGAAATAGTTTTTCCATTAAAATTCCCGATATTTAACTCATTGATTTACGAACGGTCGTTTATCGATCGGGATAATGAATCAAATCTATTTATTGAGAGGCTTTCTGATTGAGAATCACACAAATCACATCTGTCCTGTCAATTTCAACACTGAAAAAATTGAGCATCTGTGGAGTAAACTCATTTATCAGCTTACTGCGTTAACATAATATGCCTGGATTTTGCTTGACTTCTGCTGTACTTAAGGATACTGAGCCCTCCTGCAGAAACTTTCACGTCCCCTCTAGAATTTTGTCTTTATACAGGTAAAACTATGCCTTATAGCTGTGGTAATTTATATATTTATTGAAAGCGCATTTCTTAAGGATTCCAAATAAATAAATTTGTCCATTGTAGATCTGTAGGTTGTGAAGATATTCAAATTTTATAAAAAAAATAAAAAAATGAGCATTCTCTTTTAAATGGCTATTTTTTCAAAAGAGTATTCAACTTATTGTAACTTCCATCCTCATTTCCATTAGGAGACAACTCCAACAGGAAATCTGTCTCAGGTTTGTCAATTTTGGTCTAGTTCTTATTTTATTGACATTTATTTCAACTTCAAAGTTCAAAACTGTGATTTACCCGATTTAAAAAAAAAATATTCAATTAAATGTCAACAGAATGAGAACTAGACCAAAATTGATAAAACTGAGACGCGAATTTCCTGTTTGAGTGTATTCTACAGGAAATGATGAAGTAAGTTATGATAAGTTGAATACTTTTTTGAAAATAGCATTTAAAAAAATTTAAATTAAAATTAAAATTATTTTTTTTTAAATCCGAATATCTTCACAATCTACAAGTTTACAGTCAACAAATTTATATATTTAGAATCATCAAGAAATGCTTTCAAGAAATATATACATTACCGTATCTATGAGGCATACTTTTAGATGTATAAAGTTCTGAAGGGTGTGTAAAAGTTTATGCGGGGGGGGGGGGGGGCTCAGTACCCTTATAGTCCGGTGGCTTAATTTCAAGATCGTGACTGACTGGATTAAAGCACCATATTTTGCAGAGAGGCTCATTTGGGCATAAGGAATGATCTCAGAAATGGTGCCGATTTCTATAGGAGGTGGAAGGCCCCTAATTTGCATAAATTATGGCCGTCATAATACATACAGTAGCCTCCTGTTGGTTACTATTTGACGGCTTGAATCGCCTTTTTACACGAGATTGGTTTTCTACGAGCCTTAATGACTCAGAAAATAATAACGATAATTGGAAACTTTGTTACTCATTGAATATCCAATATGGCCGCCAGAGCGTCACCACTAATGGTATTATTGGTATACACATGTATGTGTGTTTGTATACATGTTAATATATATCATATATATTTATAAAGGCTCCATTGAGAGGTTTCTTTACATATAGTTCTGTTATGATTGACTCGATCAAGCACGCATGAAGGTTATTGGCTATTTTCTTTTCCATAGATATCTATAATGGTCACCAGCGCTCCATCCTCAATGCTGATTATCGGTACTAAACACAAATCTGTTTCAAAGGATGAAACTTCAAGTTGTCGTACATGACACGGTTTTGAACTACATCAAATGTTGCCAATTGGATTCTTCCCGGCTCCTTACATGTAAATTAGCATGTGTAAATCCAGCGGCAAAGGGAGTTACTCTTGCAACATTGGTTGGAATCAGGATAAAACTGTGCTAAGTAACTACCCTGAGGTAGATCTCCTTCTTTCAACTTTCACAAAAGGTTTCGATATTTGGCACTCGAGAAAATATGTTTTTACTCTCTCGCGTAATCGTTCATCTTCTATACAATTACAAGCGTCTGGTCCGTCATTCATAATTCAACCGTCGTCCAATAAAGAATATCCGCGTCCATAATCCAAAGACCTATTCCATATTCCATATAACAGCATTAGCACCAAATTCAAAAAGACAATCATGGTATACATAAACATAGGCTAGTTTTCTGCAAGAGAGAAGCGGTCAACAGTTTCAATGGTGCCGGCAGGACATCATGACATTCCAAAAATATCAAATCCGTATCGCTGATCAGTATTCTTAATTCATATGATATTCGTTGTGAAATCATATAGAGAATGATGTATCTCAGTCACGCTTTGATTGTGACTGTTCATATGAGCACCATGAGCACCATGAGGATCTTGAAGTACATGGATTCATACGTCCCTTAGCTCCGGGTTAAGCGGAATTAGACAAGTTACGAAACATAACGCCATAGACAGTAAAACCTTGCTATCGTAGAAGCTAAATTAGACAAAGAGTTGTCGAAAGGTCGAGTTACTGGTCCCTTCTCAACGCCTCCTTTTGACAATAAGGTTTGCTCTCCATTAGGCTTAGTCCGCAGAAAGAAACCTAATAGGCTACTTTTAGGGACTCTTGATGTCCGAGCTCTCTAAGGCGCATCGCTGGTGATCGCAGGCCTCACACCGCTGAACCGGCATGGGTTCGAGCCTCGTTGTTGCATGTGTTAAAGTTTGCCAGTTACTTGCCGACCGGCCGGAGGTAGTTCTCTTGCGGTATTCCAGCTTCCTCCATCATTAAATCTGGCTGTCACCATATGAGTGAAACAACCTTGAGTGTGACATTAAACCAAATCCCCCTGATACTTTAGGGTGATACGCGATTTATTTTACCCTGGAAAATCTGCCTTGTTTATTAACGGTGCGATTCAACAGGACCTGATATGTTGAATACGTAGACATTAGATATCGTGATTGCACTAGTTCAAAAACATGGCCACTAAAGCTCGATGGCAAAAACCTATTTAGATGATGCCTTCCGCATAATACCTATCGAGCCAGCGATTCACCCCTTATTGGGGTTTACCTGAGGAGACAAGTATTTTTATGATCGGTGCCTCTCGATGGGATGCTCTACATTAAAGAGCTGAAGTCATTCTCTGCAATCGCTTATGGCTAAAAAATTCGGCATATCAGAGGTCATCCACATACTGGACGACTTCATGTTCGTCGGTGGAAATGGCGCTATCCACTGTTCAAAAGCTCTCAAAACTTCCACTTGTGTGAGTATTTGGGTATTACAATCAAACATGCTAGGACCTACTACCCATCAACTACTATGGTTATGCATGGAATCCAACTGGACTCAAGAAAGCATCATTTCCAGAAGACAAAATTCATAAACTGAAAAGCATGCTGAGTGAATTCTCGCGCCGCAAAAGGTAACACTTGCGGAACTGCTGTCTCTCATTGGCTCGCACAATTTTGCCTGTAAAGTCGCCGTGCCCGGCAGCGCATTTCTCCGCTGCCTGATAGAATTTAACATAAGTTGGATCACAGGCTCACCATCACATTCGCGAGCGTCGGCCTCGTAAGCGGTAGGTACTGGGTTCGATCCCCGGCCGGGTCATACCTAAGACTTGAAAAATGGAACTTGTTGCTCCCTCGCTTACGCTCAGCATTAAGAGGATAGAGCAAGGACTGGTTCGCTCGGTGTCAGTATAATGTGACTGAGTGGGGTGTCATGTCTGCCTACGGCATGATATTTCAGTGGGACAGCACTATAAAATGGCAGCATTAGATCTGCTCTTTTACAAGTAGGTACCCCTGCCCCTCCCCCTCCCCTCCCTTCCCTTCCCCGTCGTGATATAGCTGAAAAAATGTTGAAAGCGACGTTAAACCCTATTCACTCACTCACTCACTCCATCACATTCGCTTGAATAAAGCTAAAGCCTGTGTTAATACCTGGCTTGTATTCCCGAAGCCTTTCAACAGAAATTTATTTTCTTTCTCCAAATTGGGTATCCAATTTCGACGCAGATGGTACCTTGGGTTTGGCGGCTGTTTTGGGGTCCTCGTGGATAGACCAAGAATGGCCAGCACATCTTGCCCATATCGCGATCAAGAATTGCTTGTCGTAGAAATTTGGGGTCATAAACTGGCAAATCATAACGTTCTTTGTGATAATATGGCCGTGGTTGAAATAATCAATCACCAGTCTTTCAATGCTGATGAAATTAGTGCGTCAGTTAGTAGTTGCCTGCCTTCGAAATGACATTCTGTTCAGATCAAAAACATATTTCTGAACAATCTTATTCCTGACAAACTCTCGCGATTACAATTTCAGGAAGCGCTGCCTCTAGCCCCTTGGTTCAATCGCTCGTCGCACCCAATACCCTGTCTGTTGCTGAATCTTCGAAGCAGAAAGCTAGAGTCCTTCTGACGGCGTCTCTTGCTAAATCTTCCTTAAAAGTATACATGCGCGCATGACAAGTATGTAGAGGTCAGCGTGCCAGTAAGATTCTCCTCTCATTAGCACAGTTGGTTTCCTTCAAAGCATTCTTGCATTTCAACAAGTATGCGGGCCATTTTCATGAAAACGTACAAATAACGATAAAGACAAATCTAAAATTTAATTTGTACAGTTTGGCTACCAAAATTGAATTATTCAAGACCTGTAGGCCACGAACACTGTTTTCCTGTTAACCAAGCTAGCAGTTATCTTTGCCAAAATATACATTTCACGATAGAGAAAAAAACATGTTTAATCATCTGGCATTTCCAGCAAATCTCTGACTGTAAAATGAACAAAATGTAAAAAAAATTGTCTTTACCGTTATTTGTACATTTTCATGAAAATGGCCCATGCACCCTCCAAAGCTTATACATTCGTATCGGCTACCAGTTATGTGCACAATTTAGCTGCAGTACACGATCCTGCGCAGTTATAATATCCTTGCCAAAAAACTACTTACGGGCATGTCAAAATTACGCGGCCGGATACCAGACTGCCCATAGCCAAGGATATCCTCCATAAGATATTTTATGTTATATCCCGCATTGTATCCATGTAATTCTTTTACGAGCAATGATCTTGGTAGCATTTCATGCATTCTTACGCGTTAGTGAATGAACAGTTCGTTCAGAAGAAGATAGCAATAGCAATGTTCTTTAATATAACGATGTCTCCTTCTCCGATTAATCTGGCCCGTTACAAAGCATGCACATTATTATCCGCAACTTCAAACACAACATATCCTATAAACTAGTTCATTTGTTTATACTGATAATATTAGATATTGTCCAGTGCTTATTTTCGGTATTATATTTCACATCGGGCGGGCCCCTGTTCCAATTTCCAGAGGATGCGCCCGTTTCAGCTGCCTATTTCTCAGCTCATGTGAAAAACGGAATCTCTTTAATCGGCACTGACTCTCTTTAATAGGCCATAGTTTTCGCATTGGCGCCGTCACTTCATCTTCAGCAACAGGAATCTCGAATAACATATTCAAAAATGTGTTAATGGAAGTCTAACTCTATATTAGGATGACACATTACACTTGGTACATATGCATTGTCCAGTGACGGGTTGCATTGTATGGTAGCCCCAACGAATTTATTGCATAAATAAGAATCCGGTTCAACTTCACCCAGTTTGGCAAAGGTCACTCAGGGACTGCCGTGCCATCTGAGTCAGTTATATATGATTATTTCCTAATATTTACTGTATACTTAACACCAAGAAAAAAATATATAAAAAAATAATTCAAAATTTCGGATCGAAAATTCGTCAAAAATTTACTATATTTTGGTTCTGACGTAGCTGTAACGTCATTATAACGGCCATTTTGGATTATTTTACATTTCTCGCTAGACCTTTGCCAACACTATTAGTGTGGAAATTTTCAGACTCTTACCCCAGAGGATGGCGAATATATGATGTTTTGAAAATCATTGGGATAAAAATTGCCATTTATAGGTCCAAATTGACCCCGGGCTCCTAATGGGCCACATATTGCCTCCTGGGCCTCGAAATCGGGGGCACCCCTTCTCATATTGTTATCAGTGCCTCTGATGACACGTATGCCAAATTTGGTGCTTTATTCACTCTGTCACGATAAAGTGAAAATCTGGCCTTAAGCCACCGGACTATATATTAATTTCGTCTGTATTTCATTGCTGGATTTCCACGAATTGTACATTTGTCACCTCGTTCTCATGTGATTAACGTCTGAATTAGAAGCGGGCATTCTAACCACATCAATTTGAATAAGCTTCAATTAAATGAAATCAGATAAAATTCTTTTTAGACCTAACAAAAAAATAAATTCGATGTAGTTTAAACTACATCGAATAAGTATGCTAACACTTCATTCTGATTTTCAATGTATCGCCTCTCGTGCGCAAATACATGTTATAATAGGGCAACATTTTGGGCAGCAGCAGTATTTGCTACGCTACAGAAAACCTTCGCCAAAACTGCATGATTAATTAGAACATAATCATCTGATGTGAAATAAAATAGTTTTTGTCCACTTTTCTTCCCAGAAAATCAGGAATTTTGACGAAATACGACGAACATCATTTGCCTGATACCTCACATGGCCGCCATTTTGAATTTGTTCATGATCCTCTGCTCGGGGTTCATAAAGTTTAGTAGGGGGGTGGGGGTATAATGGCCCCCAGGCCTGGTAGGGTTAATGTTGGAAGTTCCGGGGAATTCCCTACAATTTCAACTGAACAAAGAGAAATGTACTCCATATAAAGTTGTATTGATGACCTCCGATATGGTTAGTGTCACTAACCAGCAGTGAAAAGCAACGACATGTGCAGGTATATTCAAGAAATAATGTTAATGGATTAATACCGTGGATGATATGAACCAAAACTTCGAGTGACACGGGGTTTGCTTGTTTGTTAGTCTATGGTGTAGATGTATTGTTGAACATATCTTACGATTACTTTTCGCGTATCTGCCTTAAAAAATATATATATATTACGTGTATGCCATGCTCTACCGCTAGTGACTGAGCACGACGCTATAGATGTTTCCTGTAGGAATAGGACAAAGATTGCTGCAATCTGATTAATTGATTAACTCATTCATAGGGAAAAAAATTATTCAAATACCATAGTGTATACCGGGTAATACAGATATGCCCGTGTCATGTGTACAGTTTAGTGTTTCATTCGTTCAGTTAGTTGATTAATTGATTCAATTCCAGGTTCATTTGGAATAGTCTTGTTTCGTGCATGTGATATATCATTCCTCATTTCGAAAAATGCGTTGAAAACAGCATTTCTATCTTTACGGTTGAAGCAAATATTCATTTGATTAGCTATCAAATATCCCAGGTTATGTATCTATGTATTTTTAAGTCTCTACATTTCCATGAAGTTTGCGCTAAATTTAAAGCCAAATAAGAATATATTTTCGGTTGAGAAGACGATTAACTTAATATAAAATCATCTTGGATTTTCTCTCGATCTAGGACCACCTGGAAACACTGAGTTTTAGTGAACAATTCGCGAAAAGCGACGTGAAAAGAACCTATGATTCTCGTGATGTCGAGGGAAGGCGAGGGGACCGTGTCGTTGTCAAGGGATTCTTTCGCAGAACAAAACGAGGAGCTGGATCCAAGAAAAAAGGTATTATAACATAGTGGGGGGAACGAAACCGAAAGTTAACATTAGAAACATTCAGAAGGTAGAAGTCTACATGGCGGTAAGCATGGTAACGTATACGAAACTGGGTTAGAATTGGCTGACATTATGTTGGTTTTATTGGCCCAGGGACACAGCTGAACACTGTCTGATGGTAAGGTATATTGGTATGAAATTTCTAAAGAATCGACGCAAACAACTTTGATTCTTTAGAAGGACATTATACTTCACAATTTCGTCACCTTGTCACACCATCTTTGGGTAAACGCAGCTGCAACTCAATCTAAAGATCGGGCTAGACCCGTTATCAAGTTCTATCAGATTTGTTATTCGATGTGCAGCCATCGATTATACAGAAACTCTGAGTTCACATTAAAAAGAGCGTTTTCGTACAATAGCAGTATACCAACTCTCAATTAGTGAAGCAAATAACGGTCAACATCATTAATAACGCCACAACGTTATCGTGACATTTGCGACGTCAAATAGCGATCGTATACCGGTACATCAAGTTTTTGATCATAGTCTTCCTTATCGAAAGAGATTGTCAGATCGTTTGAGAGTTTCCGACTGTATCCAGTCTCACTTTGGTTGTAACAGTATCATTGCTATTTTGACAAAACTGTCAGCATTACTTGAATCCAAGAAGTCTGATTCACCAGTCATTCTAGATAAAGACGACAATCGTCAACTAGTTCCTGGTGTGGTAAATAATCTGCTTACCTCCCTGGTAGTATCCAACTGATCATGCTGAATTTCATACTTCCGTTTAATGAGGGTCAAAGGATCTCGTTTATGGAACAAGTTACCCCCTGTTTTGAAATCATTTTCAGTTGCTTCTCCATTATTATGCGTATATGGATACCGTTTATATGTTAGTTGAACATGGTTGCGGACTTGCGGATACTTATATTTTTATTTATATAATTCTCTCGCTAATTTTCCTATCATTATTCATATATCAAACATTACCATATATTCGTGATTGAACTGAACTTAACCGGGTCATGATAATATAACATAAGAACTTTATTTAAAAAGCCAATTTATATTACAATACAACATTAGGTATCACAGGAGCTATTATCAGGGACTCCCGAAAGCAGTAAAATAAAGAAACATACCTAAAACAAAAATGGCATATAATATAGTTGATAAATAAATTGATTGTGAAATGATAAAAATATAAATTGATTGTTGTTTAAGCAAGAAATATTGTAATAGTATAATGTAATAATAAAAATATAACACTTGGAACATTATTTAAATACCACAAAGACATTGTTATTTATATATAAGGTGATATATACATAACAAGCAGCCAGAGGATGCTAGGTCCCCCGCCAAAATGGCAGCAATATTTATAAGCGCTGTCGGTTTCAGAAGATATTCATGAGGATGGCAACAGCTACTTCACAGGCGTAAGAAGCAGAGGGGTCTTTCCACCTTCCCAGATTTTGAGATCAACTCCGAATGGCTGACTGAATGTTGATTGCTACTGTAATATATTTTCTTTACCATGTAGCATGAAAATTATGTAACCGAAATGCAACCCCAAGAGACAACTCATGGCATATTATCTGCAAACTAAATTTGACAAGAATATGAAGGCATCCTCAACCTATTGCCCAGAAACCAAATTTAGACTTTGCCACAAGGAGTCACCACCTGTAGGTGCAAGCAGGCAAAACACAATCCCCAAATGACATCTCATGTCATGGTATCGGCATATGAACTTTGAGACTCTGAAGAGGGGTCCTCAAGTTATTGCCGGTACTAGATGCCCACCGGTGTTCATGTTATTTCATGTATTTGGGGCGGGTCACATATGAATACAAATTTGAGAATAATCTGATGAGCAGTTGCCAAATTATTGCCCGGAAACAAAAATTTTCCACCAGGAGACGCCACCTGTAGGCAGAAGCGGGAAAAATACAATCCCAAGGAACATGGTATCGTGGGGACATCTGCATACCAAATTTGAGAAGAATCCGATGAGGGTCCTCAAGTTATTGCCCAGAAACCAAATTTAGATTTTGACACCAGGTGACGCCACCTCTAGGCGCAAGTCAGTGAAATGCATTATCAAACGACATCTTATGTCACGGTACATTCATACAAAATTTGAGAAGAATCCGATGGTCAGTTCTCAAGTTATTACTCGGAAACGAATTTGTGATGTTGCCACCAGGTGGCGCCACCTGTGAGTGCAAGTGAGCGAAAGGCAATTCCAAGCAACGGCTCCTGGCATGGTAAATGCATGCCAAACTTGAGAAGAATCCGATGAGCCGCAACGTTTCTCATGTTACCCAGAAAGGTACATATCTAGGATATTTCAAAGAAATTCGACCAAGTGTTTCTAAGTTATCACTTGCAGCATGGAATAATGGAATGAACTCTAGTGGCGCCACCTCCGGGTGGATTTGCTGAAACACATCACCAACGGTGTTTTGTCGCAGGGAATGCATTTACCAAATTTCGAAGAAATCCGACAAATTGTTCGAAAGTTATCGCTCGCGAAGGATATGAACAAACATGAACAGACATGCATTAAAGATTGGAACAAGACCCAGTGGCGCCACCTACAGGCGGATCTTGCTGAAACGTAATACCAGCGACGTCTTGTCGCAAAGAATGCAGATGCCAAATTTCGGAGGAATCCGACAAAGCATTTAGGAGTTATCGCTTACGAAGTATTTGCACGGACATGCACTAAAGATTGGAACAAGACCCAGTGGCGCCACCTACAGGCGGATCTTGCTGAAACATAATACCAACAGACATCTTGTCGCAAAGAATGCAGATGCCAAATTTCGGAGGAATCCGACAAAGCATTTAGGAGTTATCGCTTATGAAGCATTTGCACGAACATCCACGGACATGCACTAAAGATTGGAACAAGACCCAGTGGCGCCACCTACAGGCGGATCTTGCTGAAACGTAATACCAAGAGACGTCTTGTCGCAAAGAATGCAGATGCCACATTTCGGAGGAATCCGACAAAGCATTTAGGAGTTATCGCTTACGAAGTATTTGCACGGACATGCACTAAAGATTGGAACAAGACCCAGTGGCGCCACCTGCAGGCGGATCTTGCTGAAACGTAATACCAAGAGACGTCTTGTCGCAAAGAATGGAGATGCCAAATTTCGGAAGAATCCGACAAAGCATTTAGAAGTTATTGCTTACGAAGTATTTGCACGGACATGTCCGTGCATGCACGGACACATAGAAGCAAGACCCCAGTGGCGCCACCTACAGGCGGATCTTGCTGAAACATAATACCAAGAGACGTCTTGTCGCAAAGAATGCGGATGCCAAATTTCGGAAGAATCCGACAAAGCATTTAGAAGTTATTGCTTACGAAGTATTTGCACGGACATGTCCGTGCATGCACGGACACATAGAAGCAAGAACCATTTTAAAGTCCCCGGCCGCGTTGCGGCGGGGGACAAAAAATATAGCTTCATATATTGAGAATAACAATATTAAAATGTCGCCATTGTTAAAATATCGCCGCGATATTGTTTTTATTATCATGAAATTCAAGATGATTTAAGTTATGATCTAAAACTTGAATTTATTCATTAATAATTTGAATTCTTTTGGAAAAGATGCAAATTTAACTTGATTTGACAGTTGGTTCCAGAGTATAGCTCGCTGTTAACGGATAGAGTGTATTCCGTGTGTTGTCGTTTTCCTTTTTTTTTCATGAATCGCCCGATTGGAAGGTGCGGTCGTGTTTAACCCTATCTGGCCTGGAGGATTTGGGGTGTACCGCAACCTTTGGGGGAGTGCTAGCCGGTGCCCTAAATATTTTCGCTATCGCTCAGGCTAGAAGACTGGAACTTACCACACTATATCTTTGGGTCAAGCTCTACAGGCAAATGTAAAAAAAATTAACGATGGCCGGGATGACGACGTCACTGTGACGTCATTTTCAAAAAGAGCATTTTTGGACGATTTTTTGGTCAAAATCTTCGAATTTTTTTATTTTTGTTTTTTCTTCGCAAAAACTGCATGATAAATTAATAAATAATAATCTGATATGAAATAAAATAAGTTTTTCCACTTTTCTATACAGAAAAGCAAAAATTTTGAAGAAATATGACAAAAGCATCACTTTTTCTGGTACCCAACACGGCCGCCATTTTGAATACACCCATGATTCTCTGCTCGTGAGTTTATGTAAATAGGCTCAAAATGACTCCGATATGATAACCTATAACGTCACGAAGTTTCAGCTCTCCGTTTTTTGGCGTTCCGGATATATCGCAGAAAGTTTGGTAGGGGGGCATTTTGGCTCCCCCTCCCTGGGGGAAGGGAGGGAAGGGGGCGGGGGATCAGGGGGTGTTTCTCGGTGATGCCAAGACATATGTTTTCAGTAAAATGCATAGAATCGCGTCGAATCTACATGCTGAATTTTTCTGTAATTTTTGAAGAAATATGGCGAAAACAAACCTTTTCTGGTACCCCCCATGGGCGCCATTTTGAATTTACCCATGATCCTCTGCTGGGGGGGTCAGTATTTCAAAATGACCCCAACTGTGCTGTTGACTCGGAAAAATCACGGAATTTCAGCTCTCGAATTGCGCACGTCAGTTCGAAGATACAGGCAAAAAACCAGCGGTTGGGGGGGGCGAAAGTGCCCCCAGGCCAGGTAGGGTTAAAACCATCCGGCCTCATTTACATTTACGAGATGTCGATATTTCATGCCTAAGAATATTAATTGAACGAAGAAGTCTGCGATTCGCTGATCGGTATTTCGAGAATTACAGTGATTAATTGGATTGTACGAAGGTTATAGACAGCTTGAATGTCAAATGAATATCCGCGATGTTCCCTGTGTGTAGAACTGTACGGAATGACTTCACATAACTGTCTCATGGTGAAATTCAAAAGCGGGAACACCATGTTGCTTTTCCAATGATACCGTTTCCATTTCTGCCTGACAAATTGCCAGATATTTACGGCTTTTCATAGTTGGCTACTGATTTGGCTGGCCTCAGAAGATGAATGGTCTTGCGATGTATTCTCGTGTGGGTGTGGGTGATTATTACAGTGGACATTCTTGGTATGCGCTTTAGAATAGGTTAACCTGAAGACTATATTGTGAAGTCATGTGGCTCTGTCAGTATGTCGGCACCTCTTCCCACTTCCCTTATATGTGTTGTAATTGACTTCGTAATAGGAGATACATTTCTATTTCAACGGTCATTATCATGCACTACGACGTAAATGCGGGTAATTAGCCAAACACTTTTTGTTTCCACCTTTTTTTGTAATTGTTAATTTAATAATTTGTCTCTGTATCGATGTATTCCGCTGACAAGGTGTCATATGTTCACTGTTTCACTGTTTCACTGTTAAACCCTATTCACTCACTCCCTGTTTCTCTCCACAGTTTCCAGCAGTAAAGGGAAATCGAAGAAGAGAAGGGGGAGATCGGTATGTATTCCAATTGAGTCTTCTACTACCAAAACCTAACACTCACAGATATATATAAGTTCATGAAGCGAGTCAATAACGATGCCACTCTGGTAGATTACATCGTCTCAGTCTACTACTGAGTACGATGAGTCGTTTTCTGGATTCGAAAGAAATTATACTCTCAGAAATATTCAGGGAATAATCCTGAATAGATCAGGCTGCACATCCACAACTCAATTTCAGGGATTTTACCCGAAATCCAGGGATAATTTCCTAAATTTCAGAAAAAAGATTCCTAAATTAAAGGACACTCCCTGAAATTCAAGAAAATTTACCACCCTGAATAGTGAGTTGTCGACCTTGTTCAGGTACGTAAAATCCCCTAAAATTCAGGTAATTTAGCTTTAATTCATGGATGATATACCTGAATTTCAGGAAATTATCCCTGGATTTTAGGTAAAATCCCTGAAATTGAGTTGTGGATCTGCAGCCCTATCTATTCAGGATGATTCCCTGGATATTTCTGAGAGTGATATGGAGTAGTGACCGATGAGGTCTAAAAATGTACAGTTTCCGTTATATAACATTGATATAGCGATGCGGGTGAAGCAGCTGTCTTTGCTGAAAGCCTTGTGATTGTTCAACACACCGCGAGATGCGCTAAATTCCAAATGACACAAAACTGTATTTGGATTTTCCTTCCGAATTATAATGTAACATACTATCCAAAGTCAAACGATATGCAATTACGGCGTATCACGTTGGGCACACGCGTTCTCGTCAGATCACCGAAGTTAAGCAACGTTGGACGTGGTCAAAACTTGGATGGGTGACCGGGTGCTGTACTGGCTGGGCTGATCAGTGTCCAGGATAATAGAAACTGTGAACAGTCTGGTGTTCTGGCACATGTAGGCACCGCCCTGATATGAATGGAAAAAAAATGTTGAAAACGACGTTAAATCCCATACTCACTCAAACGATATGCGGCAAGATTTCTTATATTTACTCACATATGGTGGTACAAGTTGTGTTTAATATTTCTGTTAAACGCAACGGTGGAAAACGATGCCAGAGTACTGACAAGAAGTCATATAACCCCACAGGCAAATATACTGACAGCATGTTTCTAAAAACTTCACAAATACCAAAACTAATTCCTGTTATGATTTGTCATCTCGGTGAATTCGACAGGTCATATTCATGTTGTACAGGCCAACATGTCCCGTAAACAAAACCACGTATAAACAAAGGCTCTATGTCAACATCATTGCATGACCCATTTCCCAGAACCCATTTCCCAGATCACGTTACACCATTCATCTTCCGACATCAGCACTCATGTACCTGTATCCGTACAAATTCATGGAACGAGATATTCCAGGCGCCATGGATGTCATACCATATTCTACACACTAGGTCGAGATCCCGCTCTGCGGCTGTCAATTGTTTTTACTGACACAATGGTTGCCCAATCAGGGCATAGCTTGGCCAGTCAAAAACCAGACGACACTACCAGCGATCTTCATAGGCTGTACTTAATACGTAACTGTTGATTTTGGCGTGACAACCGGAATCGACAAAAAAGCCACACAGGTGATAGTGGCGTTGTTGGCTGTTGATGATCACTTATTGTGGCGAAGAGCGGATGGTACCTATGTTGGTTGTGGTAATTTGATGATAAGCCGGTGGTCGTATTGTTGATTTTTTTGATCGACTTGATGAGAATCATGACGAACTGATGTGACTCTTATTGGATTTGATTTGTCGCTTTGAGATGAAGATGAAGACTCACCGACGCTGTCAAGAAAAACTCCCTTGAGAGGAATAATGATAATTTATCCCACCCAAACATCGTCTATCACAGCAACAAGCGATACAGGCATATTTTGCTCAATTTAAACCCAATTTGAAGAAATCTGGCATCGTTGTTTGTGAAACGAAAAATCTGCATACACAAGTAAACTATTAGATATTTTTTTGCTATTGGTTTTGATAGTGTCTTTGCTGTGATGATAAATTGGTTAGGCTATTATCGGTTTGGATGGTAGCATTGATGTGACCATAAAATGGTTGGATTGTTGTTAGTGTTCATTGTAGATTTGTTGTAGTGAGAAACTGATCAAGAAATTGTTGATTCTGATGGTAACTTTGATGTGACTATAAACCAGTGCATAAGGATGTTACTTTTGAAATTTACATTAACTAGTGTTGTTGTGATGGCATAAATCGATGATGCCAAATTTGATTAGAATATGATTATGACATAAGTGTTGTCGCCATTCAATGATATCATCCTTGATATGCTTATGATAATTGCTCTCAATAATGGATGATACTAACAATGATACTATTTTAATATGATTATGATACATGTATAATCATACGATATTATGATATGTTTATTACAAACCCTGTAATAACATTTTCATATTTTCAGCATCGCGTGGCGTCAGCTCATTTCATACCGAAAGATATTACAAAAGAGGGGTTTGCAGTAGGTAAGGTTAATTCTGTCCAATAAGATTGTCTGGTTTACTAGAGACTCGGAGTCATAGATATCGAATCTACGTCGACTATTCCATCAATTAATTACAAGCCAAGACGCAGCTTATCAGCTATGTCTTTTATTGGTATTGCACAGAATATATTTTTATTTACTTTGGTTTGGTAAATTCAATATTGATAGACATTTTTCGTGAACAGTTGAAATCAACAGAAGACGGCATCTTCCTATTGTATACTTAATTTGAATACATCGCTTGTTGACGACTAAAAAAACCATGTCTATATCTGACGACTGTCTATGATTGTCCGTGTATCCAATATATTTGAAAACGCACGATCTCATTCATCTTAGAAGTAACTACTTTGCGCAGTGATTGCATTACTTGAAAAACTAATGGCGGATGCGGATAAATTCTCAATCCTCTGGAGCTTCTTCTGGGTTCAATGGGATTTATCCGAGTTATCCTTTGGAATTCCGTTCACGATCTAGTAGAAAGTCTGTATGATATGGGGGAAAATATGATACTAGCAAGCCAAACGTTTTGCTCAGAAATCTTCCATTCTTTAAGGTTTCTGGACACGAACGAATGAATAAGTGTACGGACAGGCTAGAACTGACTTTTTTATTGGGCATATCTAAAGTGATTGATTTAGACAACTTAACGCGCTAGGTTCTTCTTGTTATTTTCATCGGGAATGTATTCAGTTGATCCAAACCAAACCAAAACACACATGTTTACTTACAGGAAGCGAATGCGTGGAATATCAAACAGCCTCTGTCTGTCGCAGTAGAACCTTGAAGACAAGAGGTGAGTTTGAAACTATCAAGCAATAAGTTGAGAATCAGAAGGACTGACAGACAGACATTGTCTATGGAATATCTGCAAAAAAATCTGGACCAGAGCACTTGATGTGCAACGTTATAGAAGGTTATGTGGTCTGCGAGACTGAGCGCAACTGAGATACAATATCCCCGAGAAAACCATCCCCGAGAAAACCACTCGGAAATTCATTGCACAAAAGAATACCGGTCAGTGATATGGATTTGAACTTAGCTGGCATCATTGAAAACTCATGTCCGTTTCTCTTTTTTGGAAAATAACTTGTGTTTTATTGGTTTTATTTCACACACATCTGGAACTGATGTTGTCATACAAGACATGTCTTCCGATTATTGACGCGAAAATTGCGTTATTGACGACGAATGGATATTGAATGTTGGACGCTTGTTATGTTTTGCCGATATCATAGAACACTCACTTGGTGTTAATAGTCTTATATAATAGTGGGCTTCGATTGTGAAATGAAAACATGCATTCCATTTACATGATGAGGGTAAAAGTACTCATGTTACCTTATCAGAGACACTGTTGAATATTTAGTTATATATCTGCATAGTTGCACAATTTTCTTCGTATTTTCATTCAGTGAAAAACTACACTTTCGACTACTGGGTACTGTCTGGTGACAGCCAAGCGACGGGGAAGAGGAAACCAAATTCGCCTGTTCACTTAGTAGATGGGCAAACTATTTACATAAAAAAATCTGGCCTCTATCTTGTATATAGCCAGGTAAGATTAAATCCAATTTATATCTGAAGATATAATAAAACATATTATCACGTATTATACACCCTATATGCAATGATAATATCTTTGAACCAATGATGTAATTGACTCCACCGCTACATCATTTTTCGCAAACTTCTTGTTTGTAGAAATAGGGCGAGAGTTGGTAAACGGTCGATATTATGTTCAACTATGCTTAGATATACGCAAATATCTCGCGCTCTATTACCAGATGGGCTAAAGTACGGCTCTAGGTATATAATTATCCTAACAAAATTCGGGTCTACAGAAAAAGTACTTTTCCCCCGAGATCTTACACATTTTCAACATGTGAGTAATGCGACAGTTGGTACAAGTGATCTTGCGTGACCTCGCCATGTGCGCATGCACAGTTATCCCTGATTGTAATTGTGAAATAGTCTATTTTACCGCACTCCTATTGTAGTACTTGACGGACGTGAATCATTGCCATTTCTTGCAATATTTTTTCTCGAATATACGGCCTAGTCAAGCGCGAATTTCATTAACGTTACCAAACAGAGTAATGGAAAGTTATAATGCATAATTTCAACGTTTCGTCACTAAGAAGATTTATTTATAGTCGGTTTGGTACAAAAACATTAGTGAGCTGTTGTCATCGACTGTAGGTGTGCATATATTCAAAATGTGAGGATGAGTGCAGAACTTAAAACTACGAAAGAACAATGAATAACTAAAATAAATATTTACATAGTGATAATAAAGTAAACCAGGTGGTATTAAAATGATCATGAAAATTAAAACGGATCTCAAATTAAAGTGATTGTAAAGATATTGACAAAAAATACGTAAAATTACCGTAGAATTTCGAGGTACATGTGTAGAAAAGAATTAAAACACTGTAAACAGATTGGCCATTAATAGAGGATAAAGGAGATTCCAAAGTAATAAAATACTGATTAAACTAGGAATTAAAATTCCAGAGTAAATTGGTGATGTATCAAACTTAAGAAGTATAATATATTAAAATTACTAAATTTTAAATATTAAATCCCCTGTCTTTAATATTTAATAAAGCAGATTACATAGTAAGTTGATCATGAATAATATTAAAACCAAAGTAAAATATATTAAAACTGCCTAATTAAAACGTATTAAAAGGAGCGATGATTAGTATTTATTAAGAATAAACTGATTTTAAGAAAATGATTAATAATAACGGTGAGTAGGGTAAAAACCAAATTTAAAAACATATAGCAATAACAATGATTATATCACGGCAAAGTAAAATTAAATCCACAAGTTTTCAAGCCTAGATTTAAAAAAAAAACAGATAAGGATGGAACTTCTTTAGCTTCGTTGTCTAGTTCGTCCACAGTTTGAAACTGGGGAAAAACTGAAAACATTTCCATGCCCAAAGCGTACTGATGTATTTTGATGTTAATGTTTATTCAGTTCCCGGTTGTTATTCTCACCATTTTAAAAAACGCTAATGTTGTTTTCCATCAGCGGTATATGTAACGTTTACGTACTGTCCTTAGTGCGTATCACTCTGTCTTGGTTTTCACACAACTACATTACCATTAAAGGAGTATATATAAATTTTCCATTTAAATTATCTGAATTCTCACTTCTAAATGACTTCTTGCGGAATTTAGTTAATTAACCTAACACTTCAAGGGACATAACTCCTATTATCGATTTTAGTTCGTTGTTACTGTTTTATGTAGGACAAGAATAAGTTTCAGAATTTTTGTTACTGTTTTAGTAGCACATTGGTACCGTTACTGAAAAGATTCATTCTTGAAAATTGTGGGGGTTTTGGATTGTTAACATTATCGATCTGGTAGACTGTTATCAAGAACAGTTTCGTCATTCAAATTCGTACTTCAATGGGCTGGTATAGTAGATTCTATGGGCTGGTATAGTAGATTCAATGGACTGGTATAGTAGATTCAATGGGCTGATATAGTAGATTCAATGGGCTGGTATAGTAGATTCAATGGGCTGGTATAGTAGAATAGAAAAAGATAATTGTTGACGGCCGAAAACGACTCGGATTAACAACAATGCAATAGGACTAGTCTGTATGCTTGGCCCCGGACGTCGTAGACTCGTCCTTTTCCATCGCGGTATATTTTAGCTGCTTTACGGCAGTTTATAGTTATCTATTTTTTAATCATGTTCGAATATTGCTTCCATCAGTACATAAGCTCAAATGAAGGCGGATGATTTTATATAATTCCCTCGAGGACCATTCTTTATATAGTTTAGTTTAGTTAGTTACATGCACTATTAGACATTTCATACAGAAGGAATCTGAAAGCCGACAGTTTATATTTCCTCGTGATGTTCTGGACTAGGATTGTGTTCTACAATAGCACAATGTGATGGGCAAACAAGTCACATCATTTCAGGTTACACTTTTTGTTACATACAATGCGCAAGGAAAACTTACATTTTAGTCATATTCGCTTCTTACCATTTGTAGAAGTTAATACCAGTTTTTATACTTCTAATGCCAATAAATTCATTTCTTTTACAGATTGTTTTCCTCAATGTCACGTATCGAGTAAGCCAAGCAATAACAGTTAACGATGAACCTAAATTTCGATGTGTTGAAAGTGGCTTTCCGCCATTTGAAGGTTGTCCGACTTATGACGGTTGTCCAACGGTTGGAGACGCCTACCTAACTTGCAGCGCAAACGGTATAATCTATTTGAAGCACGGTGACAAAGTAAACATTCGGTTTCCTTATGCCGATAATCAAATCGCTTTGAATGGAGACACCACATATTTTGGAATTGTGCATCTTTCGAAGTAAAATCAATATGAACTAATATTTTCAAGACACGTGATTGTAAAGCACCCATTGTCTACATGTGGCCAGGTACCTGGCGACTGGTTCATGCGGAATCAACGGGCAGTCAAAACATCCGTCGATCTGTATCATATTATATTGTACGGTGACGTCAAATCAACTTGAGAAACGTTATTGACACAATGCCACAACAATGTTGAAGTTTGTGTTATTGTTAATTTCATGCCTTGAAGGACAATGTAATCCACCCTGGTTGACAATCTCTTGAGCGAGAGCCAATCACAGCTGCGTGTCAAGTCTTCTTTTGTTTAAAACAGGTTTGTGACTACTATCTGCCCTAACTCTATGACACACATGATTACCGCTGAACAAACTCCTTAGTCTGCAGCAGAACAAAACCTGCCTTTCAGGGTACCATTTAGTGGCAAATACACCCAAATATACCGGTAAACTCATTGTTTATCAAACTTAAATGAAGCCAGTTCCTGAAAGCCTCTGTTTGAAATTCCGCAAAATTCCGCTATTTATCAAGCCTGGTCATCGTCCTTTTATAGATGAAAGGACGATGACCAGGCTTGACAAATCGCGGAATTTTGCGGAATTTCAAACAGAGACATTCTTAACCGTAGCCGGTAAATGTTTTCTGTACACCAAAGTTCCGCGTTGATAGGCTTGTTCACAGACAGTGTATCGTTCCCAAAGACGGGATTGTACCACACAGTTGTCTCTCTTTAGTAGAACAGATAATACAAAGACACCCATGTCTCTGCCTGACTCCAGTTGTGGTGTAGTGGTTCACCAGTCATTCGCCTAAATAATCATTTTGTCTGACGTAGAGGCATTCATAGATACTGTTCACCAACGGGCAACTCTGGTTTGAATTGTATGATTGTGATAAATCACCTTTCGGCACTATGAGTTCCATAGCTATTGTTTCTGTAACAAAGCCGGAAATAAAAAAAGTTTGCTTTGTATTGTATACTGTAATACACAACAATCATACTTGTTATATCTACATTAATATAAAGGTATTTTCGTTATTTTGGGATTACACTAGCACAGCAAAGATTCTCGCGTTGAATTTTGGTATTCGAACTGGCGACCACCAGAGTAAAGCAACCAACCGCCAGCACTATATATCGGCGATCTAGACCACTCGGCCAACTGGACTCCCCAAAAATAGGAGGAAAAGCAGACCGGCTGTCTGGAAAGAGGACATACAGCACTCCTCTGATAACCGTAATGTTACAGCTCCCACGTAGCTGAATACATGAAAACGTTTTTTGTCATTTAGAAAATAATCGTTTAACGGTATTTTCGTTATTTTGGGATTACACTATCTTAGGTAGCACAGATTCTCGTTCTGAAAATTGGTCGAGTTCCAAGCGGGATTCGAACCGACGACCACATGGAGTATACTAAGATAGCGTAATCCGAAAACAGCAAAAATACTTTTATACGACCACTTTCTAAATTACAAAAAAGCTGTATATATTCAGCTACATGTATATGGGAATTGTGTTATTACGGTCATCACAGGGGTACTGTATGTTCGCTGTCAAGACTACCTCCTATTTTTGTGGGAGACCCGTTGATCGAGTGGTTTAGATCGCCGATATATAGTGCTGGCGGTTGGGTGCCTTACTCTGATAGTCGAATCTCGCATGGGACTCTACCAATTGCCAGCACTAGAATCTGTGCTACTCTGAGATAGTTTAATCGGTGCTACGCTGAGATAGTGTAATCTGAGCTATACTGAGATAGTGTAATCTGAGCTATACTGAGATAGTGTAATCTGAGCTATACTGAGATAGTGTAATCTGAGCTATACTGAGATAGTGTAATCTGAGCTATACTGAGATAGTGTAATCTGAGCTATACTGAGATAGTGTAATCTGAGCTATACTGAGATAGTGTAATCTGAGCTATACTGAGATAATGTAATCTGAGCTAGACTGAGATAATGTAATCTTTGCTATACTGAGATAATGTAATCTGAGCTATACTGAGGTAATCTTTGCTATACTGAGATAGTGTAATCTGAGCTATACTGAGATAGTGTAATCTGAGCTATACTGAGATAATGTAATCTTTGCTATACTGAGATAGTGTAATCTGTGTTATACTGAGATAATGTAATCTTTGCTATACTGAGATAGTGTAATCTGAGCTATACTGAGATAGTGTAATCTGTGTTTTACTGAGATAATGTAATCTTTGACATACTGAGCTAGTGTAATCTGAGCTATACTGAGATAATGTAATCTTTGCTATACTGAGATAGTGTAATCTGTGTTATACTGAGATAATGTAATCTTTGCTATACTGAGATAGTGTAATCTGAGCTATACTGATATAGTGTAATCTGAGCTATACTGAGATAATGTAATCTTTGCTATACTGAGATAGTGTAATCTGTGTTATACTGAGATGGTGTAATCTTTGATATACTGAGATAGTGTAGTCCCAAAATAACGAATATTTGTTAATTGATCACTTTCTAAAAGACAAAAATACCTTATGTTAATATAGTAACACAAATTGAAAGATAAAATCATTCAAGTTGCTGGGATACGTAATGATTGTATTTACAATACAAAATTGTAAAGTGTACATACACGTAGAACCAATTTGTATAATATGTATATATTAATTATTCGCGATGATTTACGTAAAAGTTTCTGTAATGCTTTGACTATTTTCTTATATAGTATACCGGTACATACTTTAATAGTAAATATTTGTGATATTGTAATATAATTCCGGACGGATTGTCCGATATGTTGACAAAAATAATTAGATTTCAAAGGTGCATTTTTTATAATAAGACAAATTGGATGAGTTCAACGAAAATCACCATTTCCTCTCGTGTTATTTTGGGGACCCAATGACGTTGGTCTACCAATGATATAAGGCACAGGTGTGCCGCCATGAAGTCAAAATAAGGCATGCAACTCGCGATTTTCGCGATTCAATGAGAACTACTGGAAGGATTTTGCTGATAATTTCGAATAGGACATTTGGTTCTGATAAACTGGCGAAAACATCTGGAATATAATGAGTGGGACAGACAGCAGTATATATTGGTTTATCAACTATACATGCATGATATATAGCACACGTTCAATGCTATCCATTATACATGCACGTTAAAGTTGTCCTACTGTCTGCAAGCATTTTGTTTTTTATTTTACATTATACTGTATCAGCGTTCATTTGTTTTGTGTATTCCTGTGCCCTCTGAATTCGGAAGATCTACTAAACCCATTGCATATAATTTAATATTCTCACGAATGTTGTAAAATAACATGCATTATTTGGTAATAAACATACAACTTCCATCTTCTTGTTTCATTTATGTACCGGATCTTCATCAAATCTTACAGTTTTATAATAATATTGCCCAATTTTCCCGACGTCGAAGAAAAGCCCATTTTGTTAAAAGGATCAAGGTGACGGACAATTTTGCACAAAAATAGCCAGATGTCCACGGGCCTATAGTCTCTCTTTTCGCGAACTACTTCACTGGGAACTACTGGAAGGATTACTTCTGGTACACCTTTGTCTGAGATACTGCCCACCATTGGTCGTTGCCCCACAGTGTTCTGAATGAGAACTTACATACTACTATTTCTCCCCCTTGGGACGTTTCTTCTTTCTAACGGTTACATAGTTCATCACTTTTCATCAGGTGACTTGATTGGGCTAATACATGTACATCATTGCTCTTGGACATTTGCATCGAATACCACTCAAGCCGGTGCTAGTGGTCGTGCAGGCATTCAGTATGTCTACATGAACATCTACAGTGAAAGAGTGGCTGAGATACAAATTCATGTTGCGTTTTTAGATATACACGCAGAATATTGGCCTGTGGGGGTCATATGACTTCATGTCAGTACCCCGGCATCCTTTTTCACCGCTTATATACTGTGCGTTTAATTGACCATTCGCAGGCGTAGATGAGTGTTAATCCATGGCCTCAAAACTTCCAAAGATTTAAATCTGTTCAGAAGAACACTGCTTGCTCCCTCCATTCAGCAGGTTTTGTACCATTGCCCCTTGATTTATTTAAAACTGTTCTTTGTTCCTATACGTTTTCGGATTAACACCCCTCGTGTATTATAACCCAAGAGGAAGTATTTTCTCGTGAACTTGCTCATATTTCAAGTCGTTGCTGTTATATATAATAGAGCAGGTGTGATCTCGGTTTGACGTTCACCTTTGTCTGTTAACCTTGGATATGTTTATTGAAGCATTGTCAATGCTCCAGAGTTGACTATATATAGCGAAACAAATAGAAATATACTAATAAACAGATACACCGGGAATCGTATGCCCGGGTAGAATATTGGTGTTGGTTGGATATTGAATAATACGGTAATGAGTATACTGAGAATTGATGAATCAGACCTCATCCAATTCACAATGGAACAACATCACAAACATGCCGAATGCAACAGCTGACGTTGCGGATCATCACCATGGGGACAGATCTGTACTTTCTAGTCTTCTAATGGCTGTTTGTTACAGCTCTGGGAAATAATTGATGTGAAACATTTAGCCTGTCTTAAACTGATGGACCTTCTATTGTACATACACGGTTGCACCAAGGGAGTTTTACAATATCAACATTGTATCACGGAATATCTTCCCAGGTTTAAAGCATTTAATTGGTCAATTCAAATATTCAAGATGAAATTCTGGATTTTCATTGGCCTGTGGGGAAAATTGGAGTAAAATCCAGGTTCATTAACAAATCAACTATACAAAGGGACTTGGAGAGGAGAACGTATAGACGTGGCCGCTAATATCAACGGGAGGGTTATGAAAGGGTTTCGACCAGTTAATAATTGAACTGCTTATTCGACAGTTCCATCACCAGCATGGTTCTGCTGAACAGGAAGCAAAAGGAATAACTCGTTCTGCTATTGGAGAATATTGGCGTAATCAAAAGAAGACATGGGCACATTTGTCCTCTTGGGAAAGTACCTTATATTCCTCATGAAATCATTTTCTGTCGCTTAAATCGCTTCTATCTTTTATAATATAAGCTTCTGTTTATAGAGGTATTTCATTCATACACCAGTCGTGACGCAAGTTTGTGTTGTTTTCAACACAAATCATACGCCCTGTTTTGACAGTACTGTCCCTTGTGAAAATAGTATGCACACGCATGTATATGAGTTCAGCTGTTTTCCACAAGACCTTGTAATAAATAAACGAATAAAATGTCTACAAACTGCTAACTAGAATCTGTATCGGAACGTCGCTGGTAGATAAATGCAAAAAAAAAAAAAACATCCTTTGGAATACTATGCCCAACTTGTAAATCCCACTATACAAGTTACTTGTGTATGATACATTAAACCCACTCCTCCATTCAGCAGGTGTTGTACCATTGCCCCTTGATTTATTTAAAACTGTTCTTATACGTTTCCGGATTAACACTACTCGTGTATTATAACCCAAGAGGAAGTATTTTCTCGTGAACTTGCTCATATTTCAAGTAGTTGCTGTTATATATAATAGACCTTTTCACAGAGCCCGGCAAATTCCGTGTAGCGTAGCGACGACACAAGTCACATGGCGCAAGACCATGTGATCTCTGGTAACCAATCGAAATCTGGAAGCAGATCGACCGCCTTTTTCTCATCACTAATCATTCACTGCCACAAAATGCGTTTGTCCGGTAAGTGAACAAAATAATTATACTCACTAAAATGATAACTTCCTTTCCCTAATAAACTAGTTTTCGTCGAGTTCACTCCAGATTTGTGAAAAAAAGACAATGTTTGAGTCATATTATAATATATTTCGATTTAAGTTTAGAGATCTATTTCACGTTAGGCACTTCAGGTTGTGGCAGCGGTGTTTTTGAGGGTGCGCTGGGAAGGAAACATGGCGTGTGTGTATGTGCAAAACGGGTACTCTTCCTGCTATTTGACGATTTTACCTTCACACCTACTAGCCGGTATAATACAATAATTCGTTGTTTTGTAACGGGATAAAGGAAACTACCAGTGCGTAGAGGCTACATTATTCCCACTCTTATATCAAATACACCAAAATTTACTATGTGCACCTCCATAATTTCAGTTGTCCATTCGTAAGAGCTCTTCGGTGTGGAGGTAATAAATGGTAAAATACGGGAACAAGATTCCCCATTTTGCCGACAGACTTCAGAATCATCCGGGTTATTTTGCTTCCAGAATCCGAGCATTCCATTGGTCAGACGATCTCTGAACTCGTGAGCTTCCGTCAATACAATTTTACCTTCGGATTTATTCGGTTTGAAATGGTCTATAGAGCAGGTGTGATCCATTGGAATACTATGCCCAACTTGTAAATCCCACTATACAAGTTACTTGTGTATGATACACTAAATCCCACTATACAAGTTACTTGTGTATGATACACTAAATCCCACTATACAAGTTACTTGTGTATGATACACTAAATCCCACTATACAAGTTACTTGTGTATGATACACTAAATCCCACTATACAAGTTACTTGTGTATGATACACTAAATCCCACTATACAAGTCACTTGTGTATGATACACTAAACCCACTCTGTTCTATCCTGAAATATTATGCAAATTACGTTATAAAAACATGACCCTTTCGAATTAATGGTATCCCATGTATAAAAGATTTAAGTGTATTTCTTCAGTTCAACATAATAAGTTCTTTAGTGTATAACATGGAAATGACATGACCTTGTTTTGAAGATGACCTTGTATTAGCATTCTTTGTAACTTTCGACTTTTCACAAGACGCTGTCTTGTGTGAAAACAATAAGCAACACATTCTGGTTTTTCACGAGCTTGCGACAGTTTAATATAAAACGATCAGTACCCGGCGATCGTCGGTGAAGATTTTTTGCGTCCATAATCGAAAGACCGTTTTCACACAACTCTATTATCATTGAAATTTAAGTGGTATGAAATAATTAATCTAGTTTCTTTCAAGACAGAAGCACCCACCAGTTCTCTAGGATGCCAGAAATACATCTTGGATTTCTCCGTACTTCGTACTACTGATTAGAATTTCCCAGTATTCCAAGCGTCAAGGAGTTAGAACTGACTACACCATCTACAATGTACTTCTACATACTGTATATTTATTCCTCATAGTATAATCGATAAAACACCATGAAGAGACATTTCGACTCACACCATTTACCAAAATAACCGGATTCTAAAAACACAGAACACTATTTCAAGATATATTTATAACTCTATGACAGCAAGGGAATACACCAGTGCCTGTACTAGCGGGGTTTTCCATTTAGCTCAATTGGTAGGGCGCCGTGCTCATATGCCAGGGTTTGGTGGTTCGAACCCGGGCTGAGGAACTCGGCCGCTGCAACAATTGGCGTCGCCGGTAAGGTCCTCACGGAATGGGAATGGGTTGTGTTGATGATCATCAGGTTGTTGAGATGAGGACGTGTAGGATTCATGATGATTCATGATGATCTGATTGTCGAGTTGCTGGGAAGGATGGGGTGGTTCGAGGGAGGGAGTGAGCAAGTTTGTCAGGTTAGCCCCAGGGCTAATCGGAAATGAGGATGGCGTTCTTCGTGATGGAGAGGGATGTGGTACAAAGCGGGTTCACCAGTGCCTATGCCAGCTTGCAACTAGCGGGTTTTCCCTTTAGCTCAATTGTTAGGACGCTGTGTGCCAGGGATGGGCGGTTCAAACCCAGTTCAAACTACAAAACTGTTTGCAGATGTGAAAATACCTTCCGTCTTATGGCTGGAGTCCCGTGGGAAGATATTGTGCTACTACTTCAAAAAGGTATAGTAACGTATAGAAACGTATTTTCGTGGGTTTTTCTACTCTCCGTATACAAACCATTGCTCATCGGAAACTAATTGAACGTTTGATTACTGTTACAGAAAATGAACATTGACATAATAAAGTCAGAAGCCATGAAGCTTTCTTCAGTGAATTAAATTTATATAGCATTGGTCCGTGTAACACTTGACAATTCAGATTTCCATCTTCCAAAATTACAAGCAGAAGGATGGAAAGATCTACATCGCTCTAGTATTCGAGATCTCCATCTCGCAAAATTGAAAGTAGAAAGATTTAATGCTATGTCGTAAGAAAATGAACATTGATATAACAATGTGAGAAGCCACAAAGCCTGATAAGAGATATCAATGAACCGTGTAACCGTCTCACAAAATTGAAAGCAGAAAGATGAAAAACTCTAAATCGCTTCCGTATTCGAGCTTTCTATCTCACAAAAATTGTGAATAAAAAGATTGAAAGCTCGACAGCGCTCCCGTATTCCAGCTATCCAAACTGAATTTATGGCAAATAGGAATACAAAAGCAATATTTCTCTAAACTGGTCGCGTTGATCCGTCTTGCTCCAGAAATGCAACAGTTTTATTTTGCGACAATTTACGACATAGTGTCGATCGACAGCATCGCCCTTCATCGCGTCAAATAATGTGGTGCCAACAATTTAATGCTATGTCGTAAAACGCAAATGTTGAATGTTAAGTTTAACAAGTATACCGCTCTCGTATTAGAATATGTCATTTCAAATTCATTTGGAAAGCTGGAATACGGGAGCTATGTCAAGCTTTCCATCCTTCTACTTTCAGTTTTACGAGATGTAAAGTTCGAATACGTGAGCGGTGTCGAGCCTTCAACCTACTTTTAATTCAGGAAAGCTCGAATACGAGAGCTATGTAGAGCTTTCCATCGTTCTACTTTCAATTTTACAATATGGAAAGCTGAATTGTCAAGTGTTACAAGAACTATCATTGATGGAACTTTCTCTTTTGAGTTCTCGTTAATATTGTCTATGGGAAAATCGGTTGCGCCTCATATGTGGCAATAGAAATACATTGTCTGCCACTTTTGGCATCCGTATATCACTTCTATACATTTGACAAAATGATAATTTTGTCTTGAAAGATAGCCAATTCAAATCCCTCCCTTCTCACTAAAAATGGCATTTCCGTCTTTGAATAATCCATATATAGGCGACGATGTGAAGGTTATATATCTAGCATTCTGCGGATCTGGAGGAGACCGCACAGCAACATCGTATTTAGTGCAATATCCCATTGCTCCAGAAGGTCCTATATATGGCGTATATATGATTCGTCTTTTCTAACGTCTATGAACGTGTGACGATTTAAACAACATCACAAAACATTATTACAGAAAATAGTTCCACATGTTGAAACAGCGCCACTCATCGTTTCTCAACGATATATTTCATAAATTTCTTATAT
The DNA here is from genome assembly GCA_036873755.1 of Hanleya hanleyi. Classification (NCBI taxonomy): domain Eukaryota; kingdom Metazoa; phylum Mollusca; class Polyplacophora; order Lepidopleurida; family Hanleyidae; genus Hanleya; species Hanleya hanleyi. Next base: position 119,882 of record JAVTVY010044326.1, on the reverse strand, counting down.
GATAGCAAATACAATCATAGTATGCAATGTGTTGGCGTTACGTGTGTTCTACCCAACCTTTGGATACGGTCTGTATGGACGTCGTATAAGCAGTGTTATATGGATTGGCGAGATAGGTGGGAGAATTTAGTACGTCTGCGACTAAAAAGCAGCTATATGATTCACAGGAAAGCCTCCATCGGCGCCTCAAATTCAGACTAGCATTTCATGCAGATGTTCATGTAGAAACTATGCAGTAATCACACGGCCTTTAGCACCGACTGAAGCGGAATTAGATACCCTAGCTCGGGAGCTGTGATGACAGACCAGCTCAAATAAGTAACTCACCTGATGTCGATGGATGAGCATCGAAGGCTTCTGATGAAGTAAACGGCCCAATATGTGGCAAACAGGGTAAATGCAAGAATACCATGAAACGCACAATCGAGTCGCGGTGTGACTTCCTCATTCGCGGTGTGAATTTCTCATTAAAAATATATATGTGAAATTTGGCAACACAATATATCAGCAGCATATAGGTATTCCAATGGGTATTAATTGTGCACCCCTGTTGGCTGATCTGTATCTGTTCTCTTATGAATATGACTATATGCAGGCGTTTTCAAATACTGATCCATTCAAATTACAAGCGTCTAGTCCGTCATTCATAATTCAGCCGTCGTCCATTAGAGAATATCCGCGTCCATAATCCAAAGACCTATTCCATATCCAAAGCCCGTTCCTTCTCATTCACCAAACGCTATATAGACGATCTTCTCGCTGTGGATAATCGCTATATAAATGACGCAGTGAAGGATATATATCCACCTTCACTGGATTTGAAGGAGACTACAGACAGCCCTACAGGCACATCGTCTTTAGACCTATATCTCTATAGAAATGAAGCGGGCATTCTCTCTCGTCGACTTTATGAGAGAGATGATTACAATTTCGACATCGTAAACTATTCCCTTCTGGACAGTATTATTCCAGTGGGTCCTGCATATGGCGTATACATATCTTGCCTAGTAGCATTTGCTAGATCCTGTGTTAAATGTAACGATTTTAATCAACGTCACAAAACATTGTTGCAGAAACTTATAAAACAGGACTATTCCACCAAGAACCTCCACTCAAAGTTTCTCAAATTTGGCCATACATATCGCATGCTGATAGCAAAATACGAGCGTAGCGTGCAGGATCTATGGCGTTACGTTTCGTAACTTGTGTCTAATTCCGTTTAACCCGGGGCTAGGGACCGTATGAACCCATGTACTTCGAGATCCTCATGGTGCTCATATGAACAACCTCAATCAAAGCGTGACTGAGATACATCATTCTCTAGATGACGGCTTTACAACGATTATTATGGATTAAGAATACTGATCAGCGATACGGATTTTATATACATCATGATGTCTTGTCGGCATCATTGAAAATTGTTGACCGCTTCTCTCTTGCAGGAAACTAGCCTATGTTTATGTATACTATGATTGTCTTTTTGAATTTGGTGCTAATACTGTTATATGGAATATGGAATAGGTCTTTGGATTATGGACGCGGATGTTCTTTAATGGACGACGGCTGAATTATGAATGACGGACTAGACTGAACCGAGAAAGTTGTCTTACTAGCAAACTTCATTACTTCATCGCTATTTGCAGTAGCCCCTGTCGCCTCCAGCAAGCGAGTTTACTTGAAACGCATTTTCCAGAATCAAACCCTAGCATCGCAAATTACAAGGATCTGAAGCCTAAGGAACATTTTTGTGAGAAGATGGATCGTGCCGCTGCGTGAACACCGATCGAGTTTTTGAGACAATTTACCGATTTCTGGCTAAATACCATTGCGATACTATCACTTTATTCACGCCAATGGCTGACATAAATTTGGGGGTTGAGATACAACGTACTCGAGCACGATGAATAGTCACAATGGTTATTTGATATGACGTTCACATGATTTTACATAAATGGATAATAAGCCATCTGAAGTGAAAAGCTGTTGGAGTCCCGGTGTATCCACATTGGATATAATATACGCCCGAACGAGGAATACCAAAACTGGACTCTCAGATTCAAATGATAGAAACGATAGCCTTCTTTCGTTTTTTTTGGTGATAAATATCACACACTGATAGCGTGCATGATCTCTGGCGATATGCTGTCTATAGTTTGTCTATAATTCTAGCTAAAACATTGCTGAAGGTGAGGCTAAAATTACCTCTCTCTCTTCCTCTCTCACTCTCTCTCTCTCTCTCTCTCTCTCTCTTCGTGTCTAATTCTGCTTTGTGGGCGTTTGATCATCTTGACGTTTGAAATCTGACTCAAACAAAAAATAGGAAAAGAACTAGGAAATTCATCGGCATCGAAAATACTGGAAAGTGAGCAGGACGTCGATAAGAACATCGTGATATCTGAGCCTCCTCTTACAAATAACTGATTGACTGATCAGCGATACGGATTTGATATTTTTGGAACATCATGATGTCTTGCCGTCATCATTGAAAACTGTTGACCGCTTCTCTCTTGCAGGAAACAAGCCTATGTTTCTGTATACTATGATTGTCTTTTTGAATTTGGTGCTAATACTGTTATGTGGAATATGGAATAGGTCTTTGGATTATGGACGCGGATATTCTCTAATGGACGACGGCTGAATTATGAATGACGGACCAGACGCTTGTAATTGTAGTTTGTGGTGTGGGCAACACATTGCTTTATTTATATTTCATTTTACATTTCTTTGTTCAATTCATAGCATTGCAAACACTGAACACTGTCTTGGAAAACAAGTAACAAAAGAAAAGAGAATCAATCGTTTTTGAATGTCTATATACAAGTTCGACTATCTGCACCCGCCATCCAGTATATGGAGAGCCTCTAAAGTGTGAGAAAATTTAGTTTTTTGCGTAATGCATGGCGTGGTTGTTTCCTTTGTCTTCCCACTTCCCTTATATGTGTTGTAATTTGTTCTGTTCCACTATACACAGAGCCACTCAGAGAAACTAGTAGAGCTGCGACTGGTCAGTAGAAATTAGTGCCTGTAACATTGGTCGTGGAAATGTGTATCAGGGATGGCAGGATTCATCCTATTGTGAGTAAGATTTCTGTTCTAGTTCTAGTTGGCTCTTCAGAACATCCTAGGTGCGCCGGGTCAGAGCCGGTCTGTTTCTGGGGTGTCTTCAGTGTGTCGTTCGGTTCGGTGTTACAGGTTTAGTTAGATACTTAGGCCATGTATTTTCGCATTCTTCAGAGCGGATGTTTGGCTGTAAAAAAAAAGAAGCAGAAGAAGATTTGCAGTATATACATATCTCAGTATTCATAATTGGAGACTTTAGGCTGAGGGACATTCAAAGGTGGGTTTCTTGAAATGGTTAACATCATGATAGCCCGGTATCACAACCATACACACATACACATTCACACATGCAGTAAGTAGTAACTATATACATTAATGGATATATCAATAAATAAACAGCTAGAAAAATAACTGATTCGGTAAGCTGTCATTTCTTATGAGTTAGATGGGTAATAATGGCTCGGCTATGTCACGTGGGTTTGTTATTTTATATGGTGTGCTGGATTATTTATGTGCTCAAGGAAGTAGCCTGGAAATGAGACAAACGGCCCTCAGTATCAAGATATCTTCATTGCCCCAGTGACCATAATCTAGACCAAAATATCCCTCCATGTTTTGAGTGTAAAGATCAGCGAATCTATAGAACAATCGACCATCAGAATCAAGGTATTATTTTCAAAGTTTTGAAACATAATGCACATCAAGGTAACTCCACTGCTCCAACGACTGTCTTTGTTTGTTTGCTGTCTTTGTTTGGGACGGTCATACATATTGGTGAATCTATGGAACAATCGGCCCTCAGAATCAAGGTAACACCTCTATTCAATAATGAAGCCAAAAATGTCTCCATGAACTTTGACCATCTCAGGATGTGGATTATTGCGAATAACTATCTTGTGTTCATATATATAACCAACTAGCTTGTGTCCATATATATATATAAATAACTAGCTTGTGTTCATATATGAATAACTAGCTTTGTGTTTATATATATATATATATAGATAACTAGCTTGTGTTCATAGATATAAATGACTAGTTTGTGTTCCTTTCTATAAATATATATTTAATACCTGTTGGGTATTGGATTTAATAATGTATGAATGAGGTATAAACCATTCCTAACTAACGATACAGGTACCAAGTGATTATTCATAGCATTGCTAATATTATGTAATCGTTAAATATGGTTTCATTGTAAGATATAATACTGAAAGGGCAGCAAGTGAGAGAATGAGACACGTTCATCATTTTGCAAACTCGTATGAACGTTGGCTGATCAGCTGGTAATGCTTCATGACGGACTTCGTCTACCTAGCTTCGATAAAAATGAAAAAAAATGCTAATGATCGAAGATTGACCACGGGAGCATTGTTTTACTGGTATCACTAATATGTAACAGTTGACCGCATCTCTCTCTCTCTCTCTCTCTCTCTCTCAGAAAGTAGAGAGTGTTATTCGAATTGCACGGACTTGAATGGTAAAAGTTTTACTTGGGTTAAATAGGAAATTTACACCGTGCCTTGCCGACATGAATGAAAACTAAAGACCGTCTCACTCTTGCAAGAAACGAGCTTGTTTTATATAACTTTTTATCTAATGCTTACTTTGACCATGCTAAGAATGGGTGTGTTGTCTATTGATTGTGGACGCGGAAATTCTTCATGGACGATGGCAGGCTAGGGAATGTCGGAGTGCACACATGTAAGGAGCATGAGTTGAAGACTTATACTCTGAACCAGCTCTGTGTGTGTTAATAATGCCACCTCGACTGTCCACAAGTTAAATATGAACAAGACAGTAATATTTGTCAAGGTTCATTGGCAAACATAAAATAATATGCAACTGGTTCGTGTCGTATATAACAATTAAGTGTTAAGCGATCTGTTTGACTGAAGCTAACTCGACGCTGCTATTCACCAAATAGTTTTGCTGTGCATTCGAAAACAAAGTCGGTTCATAATTTTAGATTTATACACAGCCATGGTTGATTTTATACACTATACTGCCCTGTGCCATTTGCGGTTTCAACGTCGAAGCCATTTTGCATGCGCTGTATATACTATGATCCATTTGCGAAAATAAAACATTTATCTGTGTTTAGAGAGCAGACGTGGTCGAGAGAACTCGTCAATTATACTTTTATTAGGATAAAAGTTCCCGCGACAAATTTCCCGTTCCGCTTTTAGAAAACGGGAAATCCACCAATCTCTCCATTGGTTCAGGTTACTGTCGAGCCCTGAGGTTATCCAATCAAAATAACACGGGAGTTCCCCACGCATATATCGCCGTAAATATTAATCTTCTGCTTGTCCCTCGTCTGTTTTTTCTGAAGATCTCCACACCGACTTCAGTCATCATGGTGGCATTCAGGAGTTTGTGCCAAATTAAGACACAGCGGTAAGAACAACTAATTTACTTGAGCTATCTTATGGATAAGTTGTTGGCATTTTGCAGTCTGTGCTCTACATGAAATCTGGATGAGCTATGTATGAAATTACGAGAAAAGATCAACGGCCATACCTTTGAGCTAAATACACAGGCAGTATGCAAGGGAATCAAGCGGTTTGGGTGGATACACCTCGAAGTCGTCTGTCATCCGGTGTTGGTGATATTTTCTCTGTAATTAGAAGAGCAGTTGGCATAACTACATACTGAATTATCTAGTTAAGTGCGCTTCTTCTCCGTGTGATAAATACTGGTATGGGCACATGCGTAAGCATATTTTTCATATGTAGAAAGTTTGCACGCCTTGATTATCCGGTGCATTTTTATGGCGCAAAATTTGAGCCCTCTTCAAATGCGTATCTGCTGAGTGATTATCTGCATAAATCCTACCTCATCATAATTTCACAACATGCTGAAATATTTTGTGTACAATATCAGGTATCAAGAAATTTGCTTAAATCATACAGTAATCATTTTCACGCCGTACCAAATGATTTGTATTAATATCACACATGATCAGAAGAAGTGAATAATGCCAGTGGAAGCGTTTATTGCAATAGTTCCATGCATCCACTGGTACAAGAATTCGATACTGTTCCTGATAGTATACGTTTTGCACTGTAATTGAATGAGATTATATTGAATTTGGTTGGAACATAAACTGGTAATTTAATGCGGTACCATATTACCCAAAAGGTTTCCGATCTGGCTTTTTCGAGTATCCTACTGCTCTCCGCTCAAACCTGTCCAGAATGATATTGAAAAACGATTTAGATCATTCTACTTTCTTGACTATGTTTGATAAGGGATTTTAATATTCGGGTGAATAACTTGTGCAAGGAGGAAGTATTGTGGAAATTTTGCTTTTGAACTTCCTCTTAAGACCAGATAAGAATTATATTTCGACGAGGAGGATGTAGTATAGATCACCTACATTTGAAATATATCGAGCTTGCAATCTCTAAAGATTATATATTGGAGTTTAACAAGTATGTTTTCATCATCGTAGAACACCGGGTCTTATAAAACACTAATCTTTTGTAGAATGACGCATGTCTGGGCGTCTGTTTTGTTTCTTGGGATTTCAAACAGAAATGATTAACAAGTAAGAAGCGAATTAGAATCAGTTTGAAATAATTGGAATGTTTTGACCATTATGAATTTTATGGTTACAACAATCTATTGTTTCATAGATAAAATATTTTAGCAAGCTAACAATGCATTGTAAAATCGTGGTTATTTCAGATTTTGTAGGGATGCTCACCTTTCAGGTTACAATTCAAGGGCAAACAACCCTGTATAGGCACCAAGACTGAAGGCGCCAGTTGGATGAATGGAGGTTCTCATGGATGACATGTTATCCCATCTGAGCATCTAGGAAAAGAAGCAAAAAGGTAAGTAATTATTTTGTCAGAAATTCCTTCTTGATTTAGGGCTTTTGAAGCATAACAAACTCACGTACAGAATTCGAGTTTTGGAGTAAACATGCAATGAGCATGCTTATTTTGGAATATATTAATCTAGACATCTAGTTTGTGATATTAATAATCTACCCCTTTTGAGCCGCTTCAAAAAAGATGAAGTCAACATTTAATGTACTGGCCAGTGTTGGATTTATTATCGGGGCACTCCTAAGAGCTTCATTAATTTGACTAATTTCCTGACGCATACTGTTTAAATGTACAGCTCCCATCGTTACCTGGGCAGGGTAAAATATCAGCCCCTTGTAGTACCCCTGGTATGAATATGCAAAAAGTCCCTGTATTTCATGTCATATCCATATTTGGATTGGGTGACACAGCTTTTTTTTTACAATCCAGCGGATGCGTGTCGTATACTGACGGGTTTCTAGGACGGCCGTTCAAAGGTAATAGACCGAAAATAAATCCAACCCCAGGTGTCCCATTTAAGCCTACACACCCCAGCTACAGGTAAGTGTATACCGTGCTAAATAAATTGAATATAAAAATATAATCCGCATGGTTGCGCATGCGTTTCAACTCAATTATATATTTAGGTTATCTCGGTTGTAAAAAAGAAGATTAATATATAAGATATTTGGCTGTAAGATGTCAACTGAATACTAAAGAAAATATAAAGTACACCGCCTTCTCGTAAACAGGAAACAATTGTAGTTAGATATGACATTCTATAATATAACTATTTATTCTCGCGGTTTGCACCTGTCTTACAGCTTGATCATATGACTTATGCGTGCCGTTAAATGAGGAATGAGTGCCCTCAATAGTGCAATACACTTCAATATCAAATGCACCGAACATTTCCTATATTCATGGCGCAAATACGCCCAAACTCCCTTTAAAACATCATAACAAAGCCTATACACGCACACTAAATAGTACAGTGAAACACTTCCATTACAAGCGTCTGGTCCGTCATTCATAATACAGCCGTCGTCTATTAGAGAATATCCGCGTCCATAATCCAAAGACCTATTCCATATTCCATATAAATGTATTAGCACTAAATTCAAAAAGACAATCACAGTATACATAAACATAGGCGTGTTTCCTGCAAGAGAGAAGCGGTCAACAGTTTTCAATGATGCCGGCAAGACGTCATGATGTTCCAAAAATATCAAATCCGTATCGCTGATCAGTATTCTTAATTCATAATATTCGTTGTAAAGTCGTCATCTAAAGAATGATGTATCTCAGTCACGCTTTGATTGTGGCTGTTCATATGAGTACCATGAGGATCTTGAAGTACATGGGTTCATACGGCCCCAGCCCCGGGTTAAGCGGAATTAGACGCAAGTTACGAAATCTTGCACGCTACGCTCGTATTTTGCTATCAGCATGCGATATGTATCGCCAAATTTGAGAAACTTTGAGTGGAGGCGCTTGGTGGTGTAGCCCTGTTTTATAAGTTTCTGCAACAATGTTTTGTGACGTTGATTAAAATCGTCACATTTAACACAGGATCTAGCAAATGCTACTAGGCGTGATATGTATACGCCATATGCAGGTCCCACTGGAATATCACTGTCCAGAAAAGGGATAGTTTACGATGTCGAAATTGTAATCATCTCTTTTGTCATACAGTCGACGAGAGAGAAGGCCCGCTTCATTTTTATAGAGATATAGATCTAAATACGATGTACTGACATAAATACGATTTAATAGGAATCTTTGTAACTGCCGGAATCTTACGAAATTACGAAAGCATGTGCAAAGTTTGCACCGAAAAAACATAAAAATTAAGAATAGTCGGCCGACGTTTTAATATGACACATTTAACACCAAAAATATAGACAGGCATATTTAATAACACATTTACAGACAGGCATATTGAATAACACATTTACAGATAATAATATAGACAGGCATATTTAATGACACATTTACAGACAGGCATATTGAATAACACATTTACAGATAATAATTAGACAGGCATACTAAATAACATATCCAGAGATCAACTTAATATAAACATGAGATTCGACATCAGTAGCGAATTGTCATTCATGCAGAATTTCAGTTTTCAACGCCGACAAAACATTGCGATTTCCTTTAGTAAAATTCGTTCTATTAAACATGATCATTTTGTCCAAATAATCAAGCCAGTTTTTTTTATCTTATTTCGTCTTTGGATTAACATTAAGAGATACCAACAAACCATTCCCTCATGAAAGTTCAAATATCTACGATAGCTTGATGGTAGTGCCCTTTCTTCCTTTTGGATGGTAAAAATATAGAACATCTATAATAACATATGTAATCAATAATACCCCCACAATGCTACAGCTTGCTACACCATTCAAGTGTTCTCACATCTGGATGACACAGTTTACATATAATATTTTAAACAATACATGCATAGTCTATCAACTACGAATGCAAAGCTGTTAATATTTTTCAGTAAATTTATAGTTTATAAAGTACGTATACAAAGCCGCCAATATTTTTGAGCAAATATATGGTTTAATAAAATACGAATACAAATCCAATGCATATCTGTTATGGTCTTAAACTGTTGAATCAAACAAAGTGAAAACTATATTCAGTTGAATTCTGACACTCTCATGGGATGTTAGTAAACATAGACACATACCTGTGTGACAATGATTGATTCCTGCAAAAAAAAAAAGAACAAGACACTTTGAACATCGGTACGTAAACGCATGGATATGAATAGATACAGCTAATTCAGGCATATAATAAATGAATGGAGTTTCGGATAACCTCAATATAACATTAGATGAAACTTTATATAACTCATAAATGGATAGTGTAAGTGTTAGTATTATGGAATTTCTTTAAAGAAATATATTAATCGATTATTAAAAACAGATTTAGCCTAAATCAGCAGGTAATCGAACATATGGAAAGAGGATAATCGCCGAATCTCAGAAAAGACAGTAGTAAATTGTTGGGAACATAAGGTTGTACACCATTCAACATAGGCAATATATCCGTCAATTGGAGAGTTGTCGTCCATTCACGAAGATTTCCTTGTCGACAATCACTGGAAATTTTTCCCATGGTGTTTTTAGCAGTCATTTCTATATAGGAATATATTAAATAAGTAAAATATCAACATTGGTTAGATCATCATTCAATTCACGGTGAATAACAAATTTTCTTCGTGTTCTTTGAATGTGCGGAAGTTGAATTATAATCATGCAGTTTTGAGTTTAGAGCATATCAATTTTTTCTGCAAACTTTAATACCTTTCTTGAAAAATATACCAATATACCAATTTTGTAGCATAGGGGATAGCATGTTTACTATATATTATCAACGGGAAATATGCTGCAATTCTCTGGAACTAACCCCCCAAAATTGGGTCTATTCTGTACCTGGTAGAAGTACGTGCACAAGGGGTCCTACGTGCAATGAAATTTTCCACGTGTTTTCCACGTACACAAGCCGGAACAGCAAGACCGTGCGCTAAGCTGGTTATACATAATAACATAGATACATGGAAATAGATATTCAAATTACTCGATAAAACAATTGAACATACAGAAAAAAGGGAAGACGCATTTATGGGGGGTCGTATTTCATTATTATTTTTTTTAAACAATCAGACACCAGAAGAACTTTCAATTTATAGATTGATTCTGGTCTCGGATAGATAGGAGGGCATTGTGAGATTTAAACAGCATGGCTAATAATACTTACTTACATAATACTGTACTTACATGTACTCCAGCTATAGTTCTCACGTATATTTCTCTGAATATCATAATATAATTAATCAGACAAATTTTGCAAAGAACAATCAAGTGAGAATAAATGGGTTCATTTTCTTTTGCATTTTAAAAATATTTATTTTGTCATTCAATTGGTTTTAATTGATCACACTAATTATGCATAGAACAGTCAAGTGGAAATAAACGAGTAGCACAAAAGGTTGTGAAATAATTTACCTAGTCCTTTATAATATATCAGTTCAAGTCTTCATCTGACTGCTGATGAAATTATAAAACAATCAAACTGAAAACTCCACAAATATTATCAGGATATTGCAAAGACTTTACAACGAATTATGTGAGTAACTGCTTCCTCTGGATACAAGTTAATCGATACATGTACATCGAAAAAGTAAATAAGAATGTCGTCGTAGCAACCAGTTGCGGATAGTATAGCCAGATTTATGAACACAGAACGAAATTTGCTCAAACATCAGAGTGTAATATAGTGTTACATAAAATTAGCCAGCGGTGCACATTTTAGCCGTAACGAGGGGGTAAAACCAAACCGAAGAATAAAGCAATCGTCATACACTAATTTATCAACTTTCTTGAAGGAAATACCGAGTTTATGGATGCTGTTCAAATTTCAATAAACGTCTTTATATTAAAAAATAATAATAACGTTATCTATCACTGTATCATAGTTTGGCTTATGATAAAATATGTATCATCCATTTGCAAATTTGATTTGATCATATGATGATACGAGTTCTAGATCACCAGAAACCTGTTTCGAAATATTGTGTTGAATTTTTTGGTGTTGTTTTTTTTTTTTTTAACGTCACCTACCAGTAGCAGTATTTTGTTATCCATTAACCGTTGTTATACATATGGGCCACATGTACATGTGCAAAAGTCAGTTAGCATGGCATGGATGTTTTGAATTTTCTGCGGGCCATATTATGCATAATCAAAAGTCAAGAAATCCTCTAGAACATGTTGAATCTGAAGTAATGTTGAAGACCATCTCATCAATTTGGGATTTTTTCCTCATTTTGTATTGACTGTAAGAATCAGTTGCCACACTAAACATTTTGGCCTGAAGGCTGCATTGATCTAGTATGGTAAGAAGTAACCGAGCAAAAAGTTTGAGACAGAGCAAAAATACTTGTTTATTTATTAGGTTCTACTTATGACGCCAACAGTTTTATTTGGACACGATGATTCTGCAGCGCGATTCCTCCAAAGCGTAAAGCTACAAACTCGGACTGATTCGAAGGTCAACAGGGACGGTTGAACTTTATGAAGTACATGTATGTACAACGAGGTTAAAGTTACGCTAAATGGTGACATTATGATATATGACAGTTTTGACATTGTTATTAAATAAGCATTAATTGGGTTCACGACAAAGGGAATCACTACACGGTCATGTGTATAGCTACAGATTCAAATCGAGAGCGAAATATATCGGGGCTTTGTTTATTTCAATTATTGATTGTCGATTCCATCTGAATGTTATCCCTTAGTATATATCTTTGTTTATCAAAGCGGCCCTCTTGGAGTATCCAGAGGACATGTGATATAACCCCATTTTCCATTTAAAATGCAAGGAAGGAATGATGTCAACAGCAGGCCATGTTTTACAAGTCACCCGGAGGGCATGAGACACGACTTGGAAATTCGTTTGGATAAAGAATAATGGTCAGTGTAAAAGACACATCATTGAAATCTGTTGACCGTTTCTCCTTTGTAGGAAACCATCATTTTTGTATTTATTATTTTTATTTCATAAACATTTGGAATGATGCTAACTTGTAACACGAAAAAGGTATTTCGATTATTGTATTCCTACGAATGCAAGGATGGAGATGGCATATACGTGATATGTATATCACATATTAGCTTCACTAAGTTTTAGCTTTATGCATGCCAATGGACAGTGTTTAGAGTAATAACACACCTCATGCACGACGGCAGTAGTGCCAGGATAATTCTCCGCTCCAGATGAATTAATTGTATCGCATTATCAGTTTCGCAACCGTGGTAAAATCACGGAATATATACACGTGTTAAGGTATTTGTATATGGGCAATGCTATCGAGCTGTCGGTGAGTTGAATCTTACCAGAGTCGCAGCTAATGTTCAACCTATTCCCGAAGTCAACATTAGTACAGTGTATCAAACCGTTAAGATGATTTCAGAAAAAATTCTGTTCAGGGGTTTATCTCTAATTCCCAGAAACTACCTGGTCACCCTCTAGCTTATTATAATCAGTACAAGGACGGTAGACAACATTCAGTATTTGTGCAAGCAAAGTTCATGTTATACAAAAATATATTTATACTTTCAAGCAAGGTAAAATGAAAGGACATGTTCTTGGTATTAACAAGCCTTCAACATACCTGGCGTTTCTTTCAGCTCAGCCCATTTATGCCTCGTGAAACCTCACATCCCAGTTTGAGTCGAGATGCCCTGCAACAGGAAATGGGTTTATGTTACTTTGAAGGTTAGTGCAAACCTCCAGACTGTCTCATGGGTGTTTGTGATACTCTATTTTCCTTCAAGGCGTGCTCGTAACTCGACTGATCAGTACATACTATTTCTCACCCAATACTATTATATTCTGTTTGCACTAACAGTAAAGTTTCTTAATTAATGGCTGATTCTGGAATATAAATACGTGTAGGACAGTGGAATAAATAACGGCGGTAGTACCATCGTTACCAGGCCTGGTCCTCCGCCTTTCTCTTCTACAGTCGGGAGCCCTGGTAAACGACATTGCCGAACGTACTAATCCATTGATGACGCAGCGTACTCTTGTCAGCCAATCAAGTGGTTCGCGTTCTTCAAAGAAGAGGTCAAATCGGTCAGACATTGACGCCAGACTACTTGTGTGCGTCACTCGTCATTTCAACCAATCAGAAGCGTGTGCCTCACAAGGTCACACTCCGTATTTGGCGGTTTAATTGAAGGTCAGCTCGCCATATGAACATATGTTTTTGGTACAGGCTATCGCTTGCCAGGTTGACCATCGCCAGTGTAAGGTGGGCCACCATATGGGACCTGCATATGGCGTATACATATCTCGCCTAAGAGCATTTGCTAGACCCTGTGTTAAATGTGATGATTTTAATAAATGTCACAAAACATTGTTGTAGAAACTTATAAAATAGGACTATACAACCAAGCGCCACCACTCAAAGTTTCTCAATATCGCATATCGCATGCTGATAGCAAAATATGAGCGTAGCGTGCAAGATCTATAGCGTTACGTTTCATAACTTGTGTCTAATTCCATTTAACCGGGGGCTAGGGACCATATGAACCCATGTACTTCAAAATCCTCATGATGCTCATATGAACAGTCACAGCCAAAGCGTGACTGAGATACATCATTCTCTAGATGACTTCACAACGATTATTATGGATTAAGAATACTGCGATACGGATTTGATATTTTTGGAACATCATGATATCTTGCCGGCATTAGTAAATATTAATCTCTTGTGAAATAAAATAATTTGTGCCCACTTTTCATCGCGGAAAATCAGAAATTTTGAAGAAATATGACAAAAATGACAAATTTTCTGGTACCCCATTTGGACGCCATCTTGAATTTGCCCATGATCCCCTTCTCGGAGGGTTATGCAAATAGGCTCAAAAGGACCCCATTATGATAAAATATAAAGTCAAGGAGTTTCAGCTCTCCATTGTTTGTCGTTTCGAAGATGGCGCAGAAAGTTTGGTAGGGGGAGGGGGGTGCATTTTGCCCCACCCCCTCAGGCCTGGTAGGGTTAAGGGATATTGTCCACAATGGTGATTTGGTTTTCTTGATGCAGATAGGCCACTCTCACTCTGGTAAGCACAACTTATACACCACCTTTACCCCCGTCCGACTGGGACGGTACTTCATATATTTCTTTCCTAAAGGTCAACTCACCATCTCAGTGCTTTAAGGCTATGTATTTTCGCCTGCAATATCCAGCTATCAACAAATCGGCCTTGGTATGAGGAATCCGAGATGAACCAAGCATTACATCACCATGATTGGATAACACAGCTAAAGTGCTCCAATGACCACGAGGCGCTTATTTGCAGGTAAGAATCAGCGGAGAAACAAGGAGAGTAGAAGACCTTGGTCCAATGCTGAATGAATGCGCGTATATAGGTTTGTCAGTTTAGCCAATTAGAGCATGTCAAAGATTGCAAAATGTTCTCATGTTTCATATCCTTAATTAGATCCACCAGATTATTTACTGCGGAATAATAACGATAATCATTCCATTCCTTCATATCGCATATTTAAGGCAACACTATATCTTCCCTCCTTTGTGTATTTTAATAAGCTGACACCAACATAGAGACGTTGACGTCACAGGCCAGACAGCAAAGGATAGGAGGCAGGTTTCGCTGACCTTTTTCTCATGGGTGGAGCGATTTTTTATGCATAACGTATGTCATTGGATTACAAGCGTCTAGTCCGTCATTCATAATCCAGCCGTCGTCCATTAGACGGTCCATTATCATATTTAGCTACAGCTCATTTACCAAAATTAAGAAGAGACTATTTGGCTCAATGGGCTGCGGTACGTCACTATTAATAAATGTACTTTTCTGTCTTTTCATGTTTCAATGTGTTCTTGGTGGTCTTTGATCTTTCTCCTTATTTCTCCATATTTTTAGCACATGGAAACCTCGATCATCATCGTCTGTACCTCAAACATTGTTTGCTTACCATAAGCCACATTGACCTTTTGACCTCTATGTTGGTGCCTAAATTATCGTCTCCTAATAAATCCTCTCGCTTTCCCTGGGTTCCCTGAATTTTTGGTCAGTGACCTTGACCTTATGACACATTCCCCTCATACATCACTCACATGCGATTTCCGATGAATTTCATATCTTTGAACGGTAGTGACCATGATGTTTGACCTATTGACCACAACTTTTGATGCTCGACATCTGCTTGCTATTCTGGCAAAATTTATGTCAAATATGTCAAATTGTTAAAAAATTAAGGAACTAAAGAAAGTGGGGATAATGTGCCATCCAAAGAGCTTCGCTAGCTATAACTGACGTAGCTCAGAAAGCAACTGGTCAAGCAATCGTGTTCCTAATGTATCATCATCGTATTGTTTATTCATGTAATAATTATATAGTATATTTTAATATTGAGGGTAAATCTCGTCGTGAAATTAATTGTTCAACGAACAGGAGCAAATAATGCGCCTGGTGGATTTTTACAATCACGCTACCTGAAATTGAACAGCAAAAGAGGGGAGTGAAAGTGCTGTTCAAACGTCAGTGTTTTGCTGATTTGTGCTCGATAAATATTTCAAGGTTGCGAAGACAAGATGGCGAATGGAGAATTTGGTTGTCTACAAATAGCACGAAGTCTAATTAATTTATATCAAACCGGGAAACTCAACTATCGTAAAATGAAAATGTACATTTCGTTGATAATTCAGATGCGAATGGAACCTGTTAGATTTCGTGGCATCAATGGTTCGAAAATATATTAGTGTGTTGAATTTTCAGTGTGAAATAAGCCGGCTACAACATACATGTATATGCTATGTATTTTGATACGCACTTGAGTCACCTTAGTCTCGTTGTAGCTATTGCCAGGTGACATCGAGAATATACGTTCCATGAAAAAAAGAATACAGCCTACTTTCGTGGTAGTTTATGGCTTATTTTCGACCAGTGAGTCCCAGGACCTCGCCAAAGAAATAGTGGACAAACAAAAAGTAACAGGGAGAAAAAAAACATGTCTTTTCCAGGAAAGCTAAGACCCTGGATTTCTTGGAACTCATGACTATGCAGTGCGTAATATAGGTGCAAATAGGTGTGTAAAATTAAGTTTTTGACGCCCCCTTGTTAGCATAACCACTCCCCTTGAATAATAACACGAGTGAACCATTTTGACCAAATAGTATTGCCCTATGTCAGGCGCCGCTGGATTCTCCCACGCCCTGGTCTCCTTTGGTCATCACGTCAACCGGGGAACCCCCAACTCGACAGTAGCAGACAACATTTATATGAATATGAGTGGCATAACTACGGAAAGAATTTAACCTAGAAATATTCATATTGCAGGCTTTATAGACAGCGCGCATAACAAACTCGGTGAAGCATCATGGCCCTTCGACGAGGCGAGAAATCAAATCTATTTATCTTGCTCTGCTATGCGATTCTCTTCGCATTGTTTTTCCTGGTGATCCTTCTCGTTGCCATCGAATTGGCAAGTCTACGTTCGGAGCTCCGTATCCTGCGAGACGAACTTAACCTGGTGCGTAAAACTGCGAAGTCTGGCACAATAGATGACCAGCTTAGACCGTCCAGCTCACCGGTAGGTATTCAACCACATACAATAATTCTTGATAAGGACACTTCCAGTGGGATTGGCGTTTTATTATAATAAGCATGCATTTTGCAGGCAAGAGATTTTCAGGCAAATTAACGCCCTTTAGCTTGGTGTGCACTATACTCGGTTGATATCCGTTAATTATGCGTCTACAACACGTCAAATCTGTGTTGACATATTTGATGGCGATACAGCCATCCGAGCTGGCAATAATATTGGTGATAACGCAATTCAAATTTAATTTCCACGTTATTTCATATGTGGACGTTAAAGTTGCTAAATATCGATGGGATTAGATATATCCAAGAAACTCAACCACAGCAAAATGAACAAGAGCCCAAGGGGCTTCAATATACGCCCGTATATCTGGAATTACATTGGTCCAAATTTCAAGGTTGCTTAATAGCCTTGATTCCAATTGGTAGCTAGCAATCCAGAGAAAGGTCTATGATTTTGTGCTTCTGAGAATGTAATATATATCACATCTCATAATGAATGAAAAACTAAAAACTAGTTGACCTTGAAACAAGAGCCGAGAGCTCACATATCCCACAGTGAAATTGACAATAGTCAAACACAAGAAAATAGTAGTTTTCCAGCAAATGGATTTCTTTCGGGCGAGAGAATTTTCCATGAAGAAAAAAGAAAGTGATGAAGTAAATCTTTGTCCTTAAGTTAATAAACAGGTATGAAGTTCATAAAGGACCCCTCTCCCCATTAAATTAGTGAATGTATGGTTTTTATTTCACAACAGTTTAACTAAATGTAGCTGTTTCAAACATGGGAGACAACTCCACAGGACAAATGTCATATACATGTAGGGGAGAGAAATCTGAATATTCCAACCTAACACATACAGTCAGCTAAACTTGATTCAGTTTTGGGGGACTGTGACCTTGACCTTTGACAAATTGATCTCAAAATGTATGGCTCCTCTTTGCCATGCGAGTAAGGTATACTCAAAGTTTGGCACCAATCCATACCTTGAAACTAGAGATATCGCATTGACAACAAATGTTAATGGATGAATGGACAGAATGCAACATCTCATTACATGACCTTGTCTTCAACAGGCATATGAAAATGTGGCTTTTAATGATTTCTTGATTTTGGGGTCACAGTGACCTTGACCTAATGACACAAAATAGTGATTTTTAAAGATTTCTTGATTCTGGGGTCACATTGACCTTGGTCTAATTTTTGTTATGTGACACTTCATTTCCCCCTATTGAATCCACTCACAAAAAATGGTAATTTTTTATGATTTCCTGATTTTTCGGTCACACTGACCTTTGGCCTTGATTCTGGGGTCACAGTGACCTTGACTACTGACCTGGATCTAAATTTTGGTACATGACAAAAAGGCACCCCGTAATTTCTCAATGGACTAAAAAAATCATTAGTTTTAACAATTTCATGAATTTGGGCTCACAGTGACCTTGACCTTTGACCTTGACCTAATTTTTGGTATGCGACACTTCCACTTCCCCGTATTGAATCCACTCACAAAAAAATAGAGATTTTTCAGTCAAACTGACCTTTGACCTCTGACCTCGACCTACATTCGGTAAGCAACATATCGTTCCCCCCTAGGGCATCCACTCATAAAAAAATTAGGAATGTAGATAGAAAACTGTCAATGATCAATGATTTCCTAATTTTAGGCAACAGTGACCTTTGACCTCTGACCTCGACCTCAATTTTGGTACGCGACACATCGTCTCCATCTAGCGTATCCACTCACAAAAAATTGCAACTGTAGATAGAAAACGTTCACAGATATAGAGCGGACACGAACACTTCAGTGATTTCCTGTTTTTCATGCCAGTGACCTTTGACCTCTGACCTCGACCTTCATTTTGGTACGCGACACATCGTCTCCCCATAGGGTATCCACTCACCAAAAATTAGAACTGTAGATAGAAAACTGTCCGAGATATAGACCGGACATGAGGGACGGACAGACGGACGGACGGACACACGGACGGAAGCCGCCATCACAAAATACGTCCGCCTTTTGGCGGGCGTATAAAAACCGAGACGGAGAGGACAATGGTCGATGATTGTAAGATAGAAATGTTCGTTGCTGTCCGGTTATATGTTTCCGGCAAAATACGATTGTAGCGTGTAAGATTTCTGGCGCTACACTTAGTAATTTGTGTCCAATTGTGCTTAACCCGGAGCTAGGGGCCTTTTGAACGTCATGTAGTTTACATCTCCATGGTGACAAAATGAACAGTTACAATTATAGCGTGCCTGGGATACATCATACTCTAGAAAATGACATGGAAATGCATTTGGATAAAGAAGACTGGTCGTGATGTCTTGCTACCATTACTGAGAATTGTTGACGCTTGCAGGAAACCATTCTGTTTTCTTGAATTTTCATTCATATTTAGAATTGACGCTAACTGTCGTACAAAAGAGGCCTTTTTCATTTACGGCCAAATTATTTTGCGGATGACGGCTGAATTCTGAATGTCCGACCTGACGCGTGTCATTCATGCTTCATGCTGTCTTTACTTTGGTGGAGGATAGAGAAGACAAGGGAAAGAGAGAAAACAACACCCACATGAATATCTGCATGGCATTGTACCAGACACTTCATTCTACCACATCTTACAAATCACGAAGTTTCAAAGCTCAATCTTGAAAGTAACAGATTTGCCATGGTGAACACTAATGTAGAAGTAAACAAGAGAAAAGTAGAAAAGTAAATGCAGTTTGACGTGAAGCACACTCATATTTTCGTTGTTCAGTCTCCAACTATTACCGAATGTAACTGTTTAAGGGATCCATACATTGTGCTGATCCATATATCAACATTCATGTCCACGAAGATCGTTCCACACATCACACCGTCGGTACGAGAAAAAAAGCTAGCATGAAATAGAAACTTAACACAACCTAGCGACTTGCCAGAGAGGGGTGCTGAACAAGATAGATTGATATTCCATTCCTCAAATACCTTTCCATCCAAACGAATTTCAGAGTTTTCAAACATATGGCAGTCACTTTATGATCCAGAATGGTCACTGATGAAGATTATATCATCTAGAATGCGAAATCATGGTTTAGAGAGAAAGAATGCACTGGTCATCACGAAATTCGAACCCACAACCCCAGCTGAACACGTTGATTCCCTATCGATTAGACTATCACGGCAAATATTTATTACACCCGTGGATTGTCCCTGTAGTGACCAACCTTCTCTCTCGATGAGAGGTATATCTGAGCACAGAATGTTATTCTTTAGGGTAAAACCGAGAGAGATGATTGGTCATCACATGCACAATCCACGGGTGTAATTCAAGTGGGCCGTCATGGCTCAGTTAGTAGACCATCGGTGCGTTTAGCCAGGGGCGTGGGTTCGAATCCCGCTGACGATCACTTCATTCTTTCTGTCTTAAAGTCCATTTGATATTCAGAATTGCCCAGTGGTGGAGACTACGTATAAACCATTCAATGCCCGATAATCTACAGACGAATTTAGGCAGATAGTGTGTCGTTACTTGTATTATCAAAGCCCAAAGCAATATAATAATAATAATTTAAAAAAAACAACAGCTGGTGTTCATAGTTACCACGTTCGCATAAATTAAATATGAGTGTATGACGTCCATATTCGCAATCATAGTATACCGAATGATTATGAACAGTGCACTTAAGGGAAGTGGTTCCTTTTCACATGCGAACAAGTTGATGGTAAGACCCCCTAAATAACCTGAAGCACTACTTGAAAACAGGCATATCCAAACAAATCTAATATTTTGACCGTGTTGGTTTTCATATAAATCATTTTTCATATGAATGATAGAATCTAAGGGTTTAGGTTCAGTGAAACATATGCACATAATATACAATCTTAGAAAAAAAAATAGCACGGATAACATTCAATATCTTTGCCTATGTTTAACCAAATGTGTTACTGATTAAAATTAGCCACAGAGAATATCAATTTTCGGCTATAGAAATGAGTGCCAAATTGCATGTTAAAAGTTAGGAGAAAACCTCAAATCTAAAGTATACATATAAGTAGGCTGAACATCAAGTATATATTTAAGTTTTCCAGTCAGTTAAAATTTCAGCTGTTGCTCATTCCGTTTTTCGTTTTCAATGCTCATTCGCTTATAAATGTCGGCTTTGTATGGCATATCGGGTGGCTTCCCCACACGAAAGATAACGGTACCCGTTAAAAGTAAATAACAAAACACTTAATCTATCTTCCTTTTTCGCAAAAGAAAATATCGGGTGACTTCCCTCAAACGAATGGTAACGATACCGCTTAATAGTAAATAACAGAAACCTAGGTAAAGGTAATTTCCCTGCTTTTTTTACAAGGATCCCTTTCCGCGTAGGCGGCTTCAGCCTAGATTGAATTGGAGCGATATACAAGCAATGGGAAATAATGGCGACTAAAGAGCAACCATATGACTCTACAAGAAAGCTTCCATCGGTATACCTCACATTCAGACCCGAGAATATCCATATAGAGTGCTCCAAGATTAATGCCGAAGTCCCAGTAATAAAGTTAACAACATTAGAATAATATATTGAAATAAAATTACACAAATCAAATTATTTGTGGAATTTTTGTAGTTCATTATACTAGTATGACATTTGCTCGGTCGGGATTTCTCCACTAACGAAACCATCTATAGCTAATATATACTGCAGGCAATGGCTTAGTGTATTTATAAGCTAGAAACATCCTATATGTTCAATGTTTCCGATTATAGCTGCGAATTGGGGTAACGTTTTATGTCCGTGTCTCACAGTATTTCTCAAAATCATCTGGTAAACACAATCTCGACTGAAACAAAATCGTGTTTTCTTCGTACCAATTTAATTAAATTTAAAACTGTGAATATATACCGTTATTTCCTTTCCATTAGCAAAAAATGGAATTCATCAAAAGTATACACTTTTTGTCATAAGGCACGGGATAGCGTAATGTTAACCCCATAAGATTTTCCTTCCTACAGAAATTGTGTCTGTAGGCGTCTGTAGTTTGTGAGTATTTAACACATCTTATAAAAGGTAATTCCCCAGAAAAATTACCTGCAATCCCAGGTTATATATTTACAGTGGATTTTTTTTGTGCGCATTTTTTATTATGTTTGTTTATTGGGCATATCCTGTTCATTTTCATGTTACATACAAATCTGAAGTTAGATTGTCAAAGAGACAAAAAACTTTACAACCATATACAAGTAATAATCAGCTGGTCCAAATCTTCTGAATATATATAATCTTCGTTTAATGTCATACCCAGTTTACGCAAGACTCAGTTGAATGGCATTGGAAACACTTTGTATATGTTATTAATTTTGTATATAGATTTCTCGAACATTACCGTAGAGCGGTACTCATTTTAAAATTCGTTTTTGTCACAACATCGGCATACTTCGCTCCTTTCGGTCAATCCTATTACTCCCGTGTCTTCCAGTTTCAATTTTCAACATATGTGAGATGTTCTCAGTCTAGATAAAGATGATTAACATTTCTTAATTTCATAAGGTAGGGTTCAAAAGAGAACTCACTTTTAACATATTTGTATATCATCAGTCTCAGGGGCTCTATATATGCGAACAAGGACGTTATGCAATTATTATGTTGTTATGTTAATGTTATGAATATTCGTGTAATTAATAAACAATTGGTGTATAATCCCTTTCAAACATATTAAGTTGAATATCCATCCTACTCCTGGAGGTTAGTGGTACGAAAATGTTCTTTTGCTCAATTGTGAATTACTTTTCTCAATTAAATTCACCAAAACAGAATTTCAAAGAAAGAAGACGTGAAGATCTACATCGTTTGTTGTTTAAAGATTAACATTTTAACACTCGTGGAAAGGGAGGTCGAAAGCTTTCAAAGAAGCCAGACATGCACGGTCACGGAATTTGTAGTTCAATAGATCGACTGACATAAATGATAAACTTTTCGTGGATCTTGCGTTTAAAAGCTTGACAAATTACACATAGTAACTTAGCTGTTCTACCGGTATGGCACTACTTCAAACCTAATTACTTCAATATATTATTTGGAGTTCGAACAAACACGGTGAAAACATTCTTATAACCAATCCTTTCTGAACCTGACATAATGGGAAGGTATGTTTCTCTAAATAATCACCAACTGTACGAATAAAAAATATGAATTTCTTCTGATACACGAGGGTTAATAATATTTTAATAAATATTATGCACCTTATTGAGTGATAATTCACAGAAAAGTTTGAATACCGAGTGCATATAAATTAAAATATATAGAAGCCGATATGCCAGTAAGTTTTATTGTTACAGATTTAGCAAACCTTCAGTTGACATAGACAATTGACATAATTGACTATTTGAACATCTCTTTTTCTTGCGGATGTTATCTCTACTTTCAGTTTACCTTCTAATCGACACTGTGTGGTTATTGTGAACAGTTGGGTACTAAGTTGATTTTAATTTAATCCATTTAACGTCACAGTATTGAGAGAAAAAAAAAATTTCGGTTTCAAGAGCATTTTATTAAAAATTTGCTGGATAATTTCTCAACTACTTATATTATTATTATTTTCGAAGTAACTTCGAAATGTTTGGAAAACTTTTTTGAAAAATTTGAGAAAACAATCTCTCTATTCTAATTTAACAGAAATAATCTTAGAAATTCGTGAATGATATTTCAAGGCGATTTTCTTGGAACAGAATTAAGGACAATTGAGAAAACGCTTTTCGGTGGCTTTAAATCACATTTCAGTAAAAATTTACAAATTTAAGAATCGTTTCCATGAAGCATGAAACGTTTTTTTTTTCAGTCGCGATTTTTTCGTCGTCTTAACGACTGAAATACCTTTGCGAATCATTGGCGATTCTGTCGAGAGATAAATAATTAAAGGTAAAAGATTTTTTTCGTATCCAATTCCTCTCAACCCAAGGCTAGCGCTGGAATTGTGTAATGCAATACTCCATATAGTGCTCGTATGAACAGTGACAACGACAGCATTTCATATGGAACAGAAAACTCATTAATGAATATTATAATATTTGATCAGTATCAATGAAACTGTTGTGTCAATGTTTTCGTCAACTTCTCGACTAAAATATCTTTGATTGCGAATCAATGTCGAGAAAGTCCGTGTCTGTGTCAACCCGAATCGCGAGGTTATGGACTTGTCTTAAACATCAGAATCATGAGGCGGATTGATGGATAGCAGATAGCACTAATCATAAGTATAATTAGTCCCCCCATAGCATATGGTATTGTTTGTCGGTTTAAGTAAATTGGGAACTACAAGTTAAGGGTCAAATCATATTACGCCATGTGTAGAACCCTGTGAAAATCGCCATAGAAAGCTTGTCGTCACAAAGAATTTATGCGCCAATAAACAAAATCCATGTTCGTAAGACACTGATAGGGCCCGAATCCATTTTAACCCGATAAATATAAAATAAAATGTGAATGGCCATAGGCTAATCCCACACGAGAGACAAGCGGTATACAGCTTTCTTGATCAATAGTATCTGCAAGACAACTATATTTTTGCCGTTGAGCAAATCCTCATCATTTGATTAATAAATATTCTGTCAATCAGGCAGATTAGTTTTCGACAGTAATTATTATCCCAGTTAAGTTTTCAGAAATCGCATTATGGGACTTTTAATTTTATATCTTTTATATCCTGTAACAAATTCGCAATTCAATAATATCCAGCTCACATTGATCGCAACTCTCGATTAGATCTGTAATTCTTATCACATGATCTCATGCGTTCCAGGAAACGGATGATTGGCGAGAAGACGAGGAGGAGACGGATGATGTACCTAACATAGCTGTAGTCCTCCTTCCAGCTCAACATCCAACGGAAGAAGAGAAATCCATACCCGGGAATTTGAGAGAGAAACGTGCAACAAAAAACCAACAGCGTCACGGAGGTAGTAAGGTATGTGCTCAAGGTGGCGTTCATTCAGAACGTTTTGTCTCAAAGTAGCCATATACTTTCTGCATGACATTTACGAATTTTATCCCCCATTTTCTCAGTATTATTACTTGAATGAACTGAATATGACTAGTTATGAATTCATTAGAATGGAAGCAATTTTACCCACCCCATCTCCTCTATCCTAAACCCGGTGTGGCCTGGGAGATTTAGCGTGTTCCATAGCCTAGGGAGGGGGCCACTTCGGTCCTCATAAGTACTGCTTGTAATCCTTGGACTGGAGACTAAAACTTCCCACAATATATCTTGGAGTCGAGCTCTACCCGAAAATGACAGAGAATGCAATATGGCCGTTCTGATGGCGCCATAATGATGTCATAGTCTAAAAATGTATTTTTTTTGTATTTTTCTTCTGTCAGATTTCCCTCATTTTTATTTGTGTTATTTCGCAAAGAAATCTACGTAATAAATTAGGAAATAATTATAAGATGTGAAATAATTTTGGGCACTTTTATGACTAAAAAAGCGAAATATTTGAAAAAGGACTAAAACCTAACTTCTCAGTCACCTCCTTATGGCCGTCATTTTGAAATTACCATGATCCTCTCCCCAGAGTGGTGAGCAAATAAACTCAAAATGACCCCAATATGGTAGGCTATATATTCAAGGAATGTTAGCTCTTAAATATATATTTTGTTTTTTGGAAAGGGTGAGAAAAGTTTGGTAGAGGGAGGGCTAGACCTAATATGGTTATATATTTATATGGCAACCACTAAGTTGATTTGCAAACATGCAGATGCAAGAAGAAAAATTCAAGAGGGTAAAATTCAAGATGTCGCCAATGAATATAGAATGGTTATAAACTATAACGGAAAAATAAATATTCTTCGAATAGGCAACAAAAAGTAAGGCAGGTGGGACCAACAGAGGAACAACTCTAGCACCGAACCACCCAACCAAAGGTAGAAAAAAGAAAAAGCACAAGAAGGTAAGACATTTCTAATTATGCATAGTAATGGTATAGAGGATCCTGTATCCTGATAGAGATATCAGTAATGATATAGTGTATGCATCTCTCTCCATTGAGCATTTGCAATATCCAGTGAAAAATGTAACGGTTTTATTCGAATTCAGGAAACATTATATCATAAACTTGCTCTGCACTGTAATTCTATCAACATCTTTCTCTCCAATTTATTCATCACACGCTGGTGGTAAAATACGAATATAATGCACAGGATCTCGAATTTATGCTTAATAGTTCGTATCTAATTCAGTTCACCCCGGGGCTAGCACTAACATTATGTTATAACAATAATCCATATAGGGTTGGTATAAACAGTCGCAATAAAAGCATTGTGTTTGGAACAGGAAAATAAATCAGTGCAGCATCATTAAAACTGTTGGACGCTTCACTTCTGACGTTTAATTAACTTGTATTCACATATACATTTTTCCTTTGGTGCACACTGGAATGATGTTTAGATAATGGGCGAGGGAATTCTTCGTTGACGACGGCTGGCTACGGGATATTCGATTAGAAGATGCTTGTATCTTTTTGTACGTGTTAAGTAGGGAACCTCTGAAGGTGTTCACACATATGTAGGGTGTATGTTGTTGTTGGTGGACGTTATTTGGTGAATATGCCTAGGTATTTGTACCTAATTGAATAAGTTGAATGATTTGTCAATATAATATATTGTTTCCCCAAATAAATTGGCAGTGGTGAATGCAAAATGTACAAGTAAAAATCTTCAATTTTCAGGCTAGTTGTAAGTTTTTAACATATGTTGAACACTAATTTATCTTTCGACCGTCATGGAACGTCCTCCGTGCCGTTTCATTTTACCTTCGAACAAAGAAAGCTAGGTTGTGGCTATCTGAAAATACAGATAGTCGGTCAAATTTTCCACCGTTTTGCAGGTGCCAGAAATAATCCGACCCCGTCTTGTTGTTTCAGTTTTGCACGGAATAATCCTGTCAGACTGTGGCAGCTGACATAAATTCATATACCTGTCACGTTTTTTGATGGGAAATGTTTCCCTGAAATTCACACGGAATAATTACACCACAACTAGATTTGATATGCTTGCGTGATATATTTACACAGTGAGTCAATTCCACGCTTTTAAACTAGGTTTCAACTGTGAGAGAATTACAGGCTGTTTTGACAACTTAAAAATATATTGTAAATGTTTATACAGAAATATTCCCACGCTGAAATGGCGCATATTTCAAGTGAATCCCGGATATACGAAGCGTACGAACAATTTACAGTTTCCACATTCGTGCCGGAATACAGGTTATGGACTGTAGAGCAGGGGGGATGGGGGGGGGGGGGGTAATGGATATAAGATGGTATATTATTGTTCACCATGGTGAGGATTTATAAAAAATAGAACCATGTGTCGTTGATGTTGTATATAGTTAAAATTTGAAAGGTTCCAAACACGGTGATTGGTAACTTTGATACAGCAGGTAACATCAAGATCCCCAAATCTCATGCATCTGATTATAAGTTGCTAATGAAATAGGTTCAAGGATCGGTGGGATTGCGATACAAAGATCAAGCTGGAAAAATGGTTATGGGCCTTGACACCAACATCATGGCTTTAGCGATGAGTTACCAGCTCAATAGAGGCGCGGGATGAATCGGAAGTACCAGCTCTGGATATTGATTGTTTAGCTGCGTCAGAAAGGTGTAAAAAGGAAGTGAAAATCAGGGCAGATGATTTACTAAATATTATTGTGCAAGGCCACCATTTGGCATCCCTTTCAAAGATAGACAAGATTATGGGATGGGAGCTTCTGAAGTAAGGGGTTAGAAACTCAAGTTCATGTCGAACACCCTTTAGACATTGTACAGTCAGGTGATACTAGAGAAACACGTATAAAGAACACGTGATGCCTTTAGTGACATAGTGTGAATTACCTGAATTGTTAATAATTTCCTCGAACTCCCGACCAAGGCAAGGTGATCACCCATGATCACTCTGTTGGCAGAAAGGGATTAAGCTTTCACTCGAATATAATTAAAATGAATAGCGTTGATGGTGAATTCGACATTTTCTGAAATCCTGTCTCAGATTTTACCGAAATTTGTGTTATACTTTTGGCCTTATGCTATCTGGTTCAAACCTGTAGGGTTGTTGCTACTTTACTTTGAAATTCAAATTTTCACAGTTTTCAAACAATATAGTTCGTATATTGTACGTCGTTCTTCCTTATCATCCTGAGCTATATGATCCTTTTCTTGTACTTCTTCAGGAATACCAGGATAGCAATTTTGTGATAAACACTTCCCAGATATTTCCTCTCCATACGACACGAACATTACATAGAAGCACCAGAAAGGATAATACTACACATAATATCAATATATGCATATCGCTTCAATCAGTAAATATGAGTGCGAAATTTTGGGATCCCTGGAACCAAACTCTCTGCTAGGTCCAATACGTTAGAATAAATTTGGTATTTGATCAACCCTTTTCAGATGTCATATTGTTGTTGTTGTCTAAATTCTTGAACCGGACGTGGGTCATTGGTTTCAAACCATCATATTTTGCATTTAAAACTATATTATTTACTTCGGAACATCTGGTATGGTGTAGGAAAACACTTATTGTACGATGGCGTGTGTCAATATGATTTGTCGGTTCGAATATCGAACATCACCTATCTCAAGTTGAGGAATCCCCACACCCCACAGTGTGCAATATGAAAAATATGTATCAACCAGACCTACTTTCTTTCAAGAGATAATTTATCAACCCTTTTCAACGTTGCCAGAAAAAAAATCATCAAAATATTCATATTGGCAAATCCGTATCACTGACGAGCATCAATGGTTGATCCTATAGTGGTTGACAGGAAGTACTAAATCAGTATTTTAATGCCCACAACGATTAAAAACTTGTTCTTGTATAATAGTTCAGTTAACATGTTCAAAAGTTCATATACCTTACCTTCTCAAGTGACACTCTTGGTAAGTTATCCATGATATAATCCAACAAATTATCGACCAATTCAACTCGTATGAACAAATTATTTCAAGGAAATTTGAAAAGCCAACGACCAAACTGAAATGACCAAACAGGACACGCCACAGACGAGAGCTTGGTCGAATTTCATTGGCTGAAATCTATGTTGGGATTTCGGGGAATTTCCCGCTAAGTTTTTCTGAGTATTCTTACGATTGCCGCGCTTTTGAATGACGATCATTATCTCAGTTTCATATGGGCTAAAGGGTGCAAGATATGACACCTATATCTCCAATGCGTATATATTAAAATAGAGAATGTGATCCCACTGTTTAGTTGCATTTAAGTTGTCTTTATTCAAATGTATTTTACACTTGTTCAGACTGTTCGTGTATGCCTTAGAGATTTAGGTGTTTTAGGAGAGAATGTAGGTGACCAATTCAATTCAACAGCTGACACGGTAGATAGATATTGTTGTCAATCCTGTTGTGTTAAATTTCAAATTCAGATGGTTCGAAGTTTAGCTAATGACACTCTCCGTAAATTATCCATGGTATATGAATTGTTAACAACCCCAGCAAACAAAATATGTAAGTGAAAAATAACAGCTAAATCGAGAAGACGAATCTTAATACACCATAACGAACATTCGATTGACGTACTGAAATTCTCAGCCAATCACCTTGACCGAAAATTACGTCAGTATACAAGGGCATTTCCCGCTAAATTTTTCAGAGTATTTTCGCAGTTACAACATTACGAACATATTTCACCTTAAATGGTATAAAACATAACAATCTACTTCACTATTTATTTATTGGGTTATTTATCTATTGAAGCGATATCAATTATAACAATGACATTACTATATGAATAATCTATATCACATGAAATGCAAGCGTCAGATCTGACATCCAATATCCAGTAATACGAAAATAAAGTCGTCACAATGGCACTATCGGTGAGAATTACTTACATTGCTAAATATAATAAAGAATAAAAAATTCAGTATTTTCGGTACTTTTTGATTACACTAAATTATACTAAATTAGTATAGCACAGATTCTAGTGCTGAAAATTGATCGAAACACGTGCGGGATTCGAACCAGCGACCCTCAGAGTCAGGCACCGACAATACACTAAGTTAGTGTAATCCCAAAATAACGCAAATGCTATTATATGATGACTTTATAAATGAAAAAAATATTTTCCAATGAAAATTTCGTCTATTATTATGCAAATTAGACAAACGACAAAATGCGGGTTTTTTTATATCATCCGTTGTGGATATATAAGCCCATGGTCGCCATGTCTCTTAGTACGATATATTTTGGAATTTACTGGACAAAAATACCTTTTTACCTTCATTTACCTCTAACCTGCTTTCAGATATTCATAGCAGCTCCAAAACTGAAATATGTTCGACGAAAATGTGGGTTAAGCTAGAGTTTATGCTTTTGTTATGGCTTTTGGTATTAATCCACACCCCATTCTGGATAGGGATTAATAGGCCTCATCCATCTGATAACATGCTGCCATTTAAAAAAAATATGGGGATCCCTCACTTTCATGTCATAGTTCATAAGAAATATATAAATTTTGTTTGATGCGGTAAATTAATAAACATTTGCTTGGGAAATCATTCTGAAAACATGAAAACGGACTCTTCTCCCCATTAATCGAATGATAGAGGGAGCATTACAAATTACGCAATATTTCTACAAATAGCATGATGACCCCCTGTTTCTATTCAACAATATGTCTTATCGTGGCTTTACAATTTATTGATGAAGCGGACTCTAACTTTTAAAACTGATTTACTCCCTCTACTATGGAGAGATTTCACAATCATATTCAGGAAACCTAATTCACAGTAATTTTGTCGATTTCCATTGGCATACTAGATTCTGGGTCATCTTTGAGAAGGGAAAGCCTTGAATAAAATTGTGTATACCATTGCATATATTTGAGTATTTTGATGGACGGACCCTTTACGTAATATCAGAAATAGTAAACTATGTACATGTAGTAACGCAAATTTATTTTACAAACATTCACATTCGAAAGTCGGGAAGGGACATTTCCGACTTCCAATTTCCGAATTCCAACTTCCAAAAATATGAAAACTATTAAATCTAGCATGAAAAATGAATTAGACCATATCCACGGCATGCATGTCCACACGACATATATCTGCTGTCTGCGGCCTTTGACGATCAATTCACGACGACGGACATTTATTCTTGATGTATTTTGATCGTTTTTGTTTGCCGTTTTTTACCTAAATGATATTTTTAATATATTTATCAGTTCCCAACAGAAAAACGAACTCGACAATTAGTCCAAACATAGGCCAAAAATAACTATGTTATACATTATACGTTATAAGTTATAAGTTAGTTTCACCTCTCTAGCCTCTGGGTTAGCAGACAAATTTAGGAAGATGCCCGCTCGCAGGCTAGCTGTACGGAGGCAGTTGTAGGCGGTTTCGCCCATTTTATGAACTTTTCAATAGCAATAATATATTTATTCATATGTAAGGTTATATATACATATAGTTGCCTTGCAGTTGAACATGTTAAAACGCATTTCTATACACTAAATGGACATTGGAGACATACATATTTACAATATAATGCAGTAGACGAAAGGTAAAACAGTTTGTTATAATCTGACAATGATATATACTATATAACAAAAGAGAACATTATATGACATGTCAGTTGAAGCAGTTTTGCCTGACAAGTCCAGACTTGATAAATACATGGTTAGTTTTTACTGACAGTTGTCCGACATCTCCTTTTTCAGTCGACGCACGCATAAAAGAAATAATAAATTGTTTCAATTCTACAGTTCATATATCAATAACGGTATTATTAACAGTTTAATTCACATTTGAGCTTCTGAATAAAGTACTGTTCCTTTGTCTGTCGCCTGACTGTATCATCGGATTTCATTTTATAAAACGGAAAAATACTAAATTTCGTTTCAAGATCACTAGCAAATTCTGCAATATGTTTGCTAACCTTAAGATGCCTTAAAGAAGGTGTGTTGATCTGTTGTCGATGGACTCTTACTCTATTTCTGAGTACATCCCCCGTTTCGCCAATGTATGTTTTGTCACATCCATTGCATGCAGTGACATACCGTAAATTTTGTGAATTGCAGCTCATACTGCTATTAACCTTAAAATATATAAATATATAGCGATATAGCTTAGATACAGTTTCGATGTAGATATATACAAAGAACACACGTTATGAACAATAAACACCTACCGCGTCGGTAGGAGAGAAGTGAACTGGAAATGGGACTCGCCCTATATCCAATACAGCTACACCACCTATATTGGGCACCTACATGGGAATATAATAAGTATGACTAGCTATTGGCAAAACATATCAAACCTTTCAATAACAAGTTCCCAAACAATACATCAGAGAAATCAGTTAAAAACTCATAATGATCAATTTACGTGATGGCAAATTCTACAATATAACAATCCATTCTTTGGCTGAGAAATATAGCTACTGCACTTATATAAATAATCACAATACATTTATAGATACCTCTAATTTAGTTTTAGCAATATAACATTTCGTTCTGGAGCAGGCTGGAAATAGACAAAACCAGGTTTTTACAAGGAGGACAATAAAGTAATCCGTGAGCCGATTAGATTCAAATTGGCAAGTGACAGAAAATCCCGTGCATCTACGCTTCTACGCTTCCCGGGTTCACATTTTCCGAGGTAGAATAACCAATCGGTCACCTCTATACGCACCAGGTTCCCTACTCTCAGACTTACGCTATTGAATAATTAAAATACGACAGTCATACTGTTCAATTTTGTGAATGCGTACTTATAACCTTCGCCACACTACAACACATTAAAAACACAACACATTAAAAACACTATCCCCCATGGAGAAATGACGTCCGCGTCATTTACAACGGTCACGAAACTAGTTCTCAAGATGAACAGCATGATCCTGCACACCTCGCCTCTGATTTCTTTGGATATGACCGAATCTGCCACCTGCACACCTCGCCTCTGATTTCTTTGGATATGACCGAATCTGCCAAAGAGCGTGGGACATTTACTCTGGCCATCCAATCTGTCATGATCACCTTGAGACATAACTTATTCTCCAGATCGCATCCAGACAGGCTGAGTTGTTACACGGGTCGAACTTCTCGGTGCTGGTGTCGGGCGTTCTAGGGTCTCTGCTGCGGTTTCCAACTTCAGAGCGAATGCAGCTCCATCCTCTGAAATATCAGACGCGTGCGATGTCGTCTCGCGATCATCGCCTTCTTTTTCCACACCACGAACAACACCCTCATCTAACATAGAAGATGCTTCGTCTGGCCGTATAACACCATACTCAACGTCTGTGTTCTCCTCTGAATCCGATCCGCAGGATGCCGATGAAACAACGTTGACAGTGTCAGACTCCGACTCTTTTTAGTATGCAGTCACGGAACGAGTCCTCGAGCTGGCCCTTTTTTCTCTTTGCCAGACCTGACCCGTTCCGTGCAAGACTATAGGTCTACCGTAATAATGCCTACCGGCAGAAGAAGATTTCTGTGTAGCATTCGTTTCCGTCCCACGTCATCCCCAATCTGTACCTCATAAACGCGAACTTGGCTGAGGTAGAACTAAATTTTATATACACATTATCTTCCCAGCGATCCGAGATCTTGTGTTTTCCTTCGAAAGCTACAACTTTGGCAAGGACCCGGTCTCCAACTTGTAATATAACCCCGAGACGTCTTATCATACCCTGCTTTCTGTGACTTCTGTGCCTTGCTGGACGCTTTCGCAGCCATATCATAGGATCTTTTCAATCCACACCGGAGATCCTCTACGTACTTGATGAGCGTCGATGGAGCACGTCCAGCATCCAAACCAAAAGCTAGACCAATGGTGCCCTGTCAAACATTAGGAAAAATGGCATGTACCAGGGGACACGTATGCCTTCCAGCTCCGCTTCTTTTCCGGTTGAAGAGTTTCAAGCATATTTAGGAGGGAACGATTAAAATGTTCACACATGCCGTTGCCCATAGGATGGTATTATGTTGTTCCAGATTTCTGCGCTCCTAGGATGCATGGAACAAACCTCCTTCACCAAATTTCCTTAGAAATTGGCTCCCTGGTTTGAATGCAGCCGCAAAGGTACGCCATAGTGCACGATGAAGTTGTTGAAAAGCAGTAGTTTTTGCTGTCATGTTGCGCGTTGGAATAGCATGGGCATATCTGGTTAAGTGATCTGTGATCACCAGTATGTACTGTAATCCTTCTTGAGATTCCAGAGTAAAGAAATCCGTACATACCAACTCTAGTTGCTGGGACGTGGTTATGCTGACCAGCGGTGCCTTCGGACCCGAGTGACACTTCCACTTTAAACACTTACCACAGCTTTGTATCCATTGGTTAGCGTCCCTCGTCATACCTGGCCAGTAGAATCGCTCCTTTAGCAGCCCCAACGTCATATCACGACCAGGATGACCAGTTTCGTTGTGCACTCCTCGCAAAGCTCTAGCAACAAACGTCTTTGATAGAACAAGCTGATGCTGTACGGATCCATCGACATCAGATTTCCGGTGAATCACGCCGTCAATCATTTCCAAACGGTCGAATGAACGCAGAATCGTTCCGTGCTCCAAATCTGCAGGAATGTCGTCACGGGTGGATCTCTCGCCTACAACAAACTTTATCCAGATACTCAGGAGCTTGTTCACTCCGCCAGTCCTCTTAAGCATGGGGTAAACATGGTAAACCCAAGAATACCCAGATAAACTAACCTGTAATACTAGACGTCGTGCGGCTGAAGACAACCAATATTTATACTAAGAATACTGATGTGTGCTAATCATCACCAAATTCGAGAAACTTTTAGTGAAGGCACTTGATGCAAAAGCCATGTCGCAGCAGTATCTATAAATGCTTATTTTACGTTCATTGAAATCGACAAATTAACAAGATATACTGTTAAATAAGGCCCTACGCAGACCCTTCTGTGATGTTACTTTCGAGAAAGGGACAGTTTACAAAGTTAAAAGGAGTAGTCACGTTAACATCGGCGAAACTCCCTTAGCCGATACGTTTGTGGCGCCAAAGATTTTTTTTTTATTTTTCTAAATCTGCACAAAATTGACGTAAACTTGTGCTTTCGTCTGTTTTTATCTATTCCTTTACATTCTAGCATGGGGTTTTTAATGTACACAAAATTTGACACGTTGAACTAGAACGAATCTAATGTTCTCGGCATCACCATATTCACCATGCCATTGCATCGTGTCATATTTTAGATGTCATACTACAAGTTGAGATGTTTGGGTTTGTTTGTTTGTTGTCTATTCACTTCTAAGCTGGTGGACGAAATAAATTGAGACTTGGCGGTTGCACCCGGGGGTGTGCCAGATAGGACCTTTATATGGGTTCAACATCATTCATCCAGGGAGACGGGGCTGATAACGTCCAAATTCGTTCGTATTTGGCTATCAGCATGCGATATGCATCGCCAAATTTGAGAAACTTTGAATGGAGGCGCTTGGTGGTATAGCCCTGTTTTATCAGTTTCTGCAGGCATGTTTTGCGAATAAAATCGTCACATTTAACGCAGGATCTTGCAAATGCTACTAGGCGAGATATGTATACGTCATATGCATGTCCCACTGGATTGATACTTCCCAGATAGGGATAGTTTACGATGTCGAAATTGTAATCATCTCTTTTGTCGTAAAGTCGACGAGAGATAAGGCCCGCTTTATAGAGATATAGGCCTAAATGTGATGTTCCTTTAGGGCCATTTGTAGTTTCCTTCAAATCCAGTGAAGGTGGATATATATCCTTAACTGTGTCATTTATATAGCGATTAACAAGCGCGAGAAGATCGTCTATATAGCCTTTGGTGAATGAGAAGGAACGATTTTTGAAAGGATCTGTTTCTGAAACATCTGCGTATACTCGTATTCATAAAAGAACAGACATAAGTCGGCTAAAAGGATTGCACAATTACTACCCATAGGAATACCTATATCTTGTTGATATCTTGTTTGCTAAATTTGACATAGATATTATTAATGAGAAATTCAAGCGACTCTATAAACAAAGAAACATCCCATGAACGATATCCCTTGTATGTAGTAGAGCTAAAGGATGCTTTGTGGCTTCTGGCATAAATGTATTGGCGATCAGTTTTCTTGAACACAGATACTATTAATGAACTTGAACTAAGACAGCCAATACATCTAGATGAGGGATTGTATTATAGAGAGTCGAGAGATCAATGCGGATATGTCTGTACAGTATCTGTCCATTCGGATCAATAACCACATGCATTCAATGCCAGAGTTTTTAGAAATAGTGGCGCAATGCCTTTCCCAAATGCTTTTACCTCCGGCGGGGCACTCGTCAACAGGATTGAAAGAACCGTGGCAGTGCAGCTTCTAGTACCAGCTATGAATCTGCTTCTGTATGGTGAATTATGCATTTTGGGAGTCCAGTACACCTTCGGTATATCGTTACGAGTAGCTGGGAGACAAATATTCCTTTCTTTGAGAAACGTTTTATGATGGTTCACTGCTAAGTGCCATCGCCTATATAGTAGCGATTTCATCATATTAGCTGGATTAGCAGTGAGTATTGTTGCTCTTTAAAAAAGACACCAACAGAATATATTTTTTTAGACAAAAAGTATTTCTAACACCATTATATATGTTAACAACAGCAACAACAACATCGGCGAAGACCCCACCGTTAATCAGATCACTGTGGATTTGATTTTCTCACTGTATTAACTGATAGGGTATGACAGCATTCACGATAAAAAGGGCGTCACTCCTGGTGAGATATCTTATTTAATGTAGGGATCACTCAATACTATGGCCGTTGATGCTGATCTTAAGACACTTAACTAGTCCCGTGGCAGATTTCACCGATGTTACGGGCCCCATCAAAGTGTTATCGAGAGCACTTAATGCCTCTCATACGGTGATATAAGCCAACATTCTCAGTTTGACCTACCAGGTTTCACTCGCTCGTGTGATAAACTACCGTACGTTCCACGCCAAAGAGAAAACTGTTATCCCTCTTTGGATATGTCACACAGTTTTCAGAGTATTGCGATCGGTTTTAACCTTAACTGGCCTGGGGGGCGAAATGAACCCCCTACCAAACTTTCTGCGCTATCTCCGGAACGACAAAATATGGAGAGGTGAAACTCCCTGACTTTATAGTTTATCATATTGGTGCCATTTTGAGCCTATTTGCATGACCCCCTCGGCAGAGGATCATGGGTAAATTCAAGATGGCGACCACATGGGGTACCACAAAAGTTGTTTTTAGTGATATTTCTCCAAAATTTCTGCTGTTTCGAGACGAAGAGTGGACAAAACTACTTTATTTCACATCAAATTAATATTTTCTAATTTATCATGCAGTTTTTGCGGAGAAATTGCGTAAATGAAAAATTCGGGAAAATCGACCAAAAAATGCCGTTTTTGAAAATGACGTCACTGTTGCGTCATCGAAGGGGTCATCTTCGATTTTTTTTAACATTTTCTGGTAGAGATTGGCCCAAGGGTGTGGCGTGGTAAGTTTCAGCTCCCTAGCTCAAGGGGTAAGAAAAATAATTAGGGGGGGGGGGGGGCATTTCGGTCTCCCAAAAAGCTCAGGCCAGATAGGGTTAAAATTCTAAGGCCATATTACTTTAAGGAGCACATTCAAGAGATTCCCTAGATCCCATTGGATTTGTCTCGTATAATATAGTATTTATGAGATCAAATCCTTGATATACTCTTATTTTCCCTACAGGGGGTGATCGCGGCTCACTTGGAAGGAGTAGCTAATGTCGCCAACCCTAACAAAGGTGAGAAAATAAAAAACATGTAACATTCCGTGATCATTATATTCTGCATTTATAGTGAATTTCACCCTGTCATTCACCTTCAATCATCTTATATGGGTCTGTTTTTCTTAGACGTGTTTTTAGACGTTTAATGAACACCTTGTCTCAAAGGTTTTTCAAATACATTCTATATGTACATAGACAGGCTGATAATGCCTAATGTGATTATGTGATTACGTTTCAGCTACATCTGATCACAGGAGGCTTCAAAGCAATTGCTCTACAACGCCCTCACCGCTTTTTAAATTTGATATTGATATTTTATCGCCATGCCTAATTAGTATTGGGTTGGTTTCTATCAAACATCATTGATAGCACACCAAACAGACTGGGTTAGGGACCTCGCCGCAATACAACACAAACGGTGCTTGAATTTCCATTCCAGCTTTGTCTATCCATTGGTGGTACTCTCTGTTATTGACGCTGAAATATATTATGAAACAATGTTGCGTGTCGAATACAGCACATAGATAGTGATGTTGAATGTTTTAGACATCGTTTTTTTTCTGATAGACATACGGTC
The DNA here is from genome assembly GCA_036873755.1 of Hanleya hanleyi. Taxonomy (NCBI): domain Eukaryota; kingdom Metazoa; phylum Mollusca; class Polyplacophora; order Lepidopleurida; family Hanleyidae; genus Hanleya; species Hanleya hanleyi. The sequence goes on along the minus strand of JAVTVY010044326.1, from coordinate 81,498 downwards.
ATTTATTAGTAAGAAGGTTGCGATAAAGGGAGATATGAAATACATTTATAGTGAGAGAGAGGAGGTGGATTATTAGTTGTCAGCGTGGATCATCTCATCCATCTGCTCCGAGCGTGGGGTTGTTTCAGCCCATATTTAATACCCCGAGGTCCTAATGTTCACTAATGTATAGGTCCTCACTACATTGGACAGAAGACGGATAATGAACTTGACATTTTCTTGATCAGCAGGTATCTTCAAACATTGGCAATTCGCACCCTGGATGACCCCAAAAGTTAAGCGGCTATTCGTACTTGGACTAGGTCGCGACGACATCGGAAAAGTGACGCTTCAAAAAGAAGGAATTTATTTCATTTACGCACAGGTATTTAACATTTTTGAATGATCTCGATAAGTGTTATACGGAAATTCTTAACGGACGGCGGCTGAGTATTAAATGACGGAATAGACGTTTGTATCTACATATACATGTATCAAGTCATAGTTCTGGCCTTGCTCCAGGACTCGGCTTATTCCAATACAGTGGTGTTAGTAGTTTCCGTCTTTGCAGTTTGCTTGGTGGAAAGCGCTGCTAGTCACGTGTAGTTATCCGGTCCATGAGCTCACACGGCAATTCCCGTAGCGGCATCTTTAGTGTCGTTTGACACAAACTGTATCCTGTTTTTCTTCTGAGAGGTCTATGGTTCTAGCGCCAACTGATTACTGAACATCTGAATATGATATATCACAGAGTATTCACAGGAAGTCGCCCAACGAGGCCCATGACATTGGTAATGAAATGTTATGAAAAATCATTTCCATCAAGTGATGTCTAGCATCAAGATATAAAAAACTTGAGTGATCAATTAGTGGTGAAAATTGGAAGAACAACCAATCAATTTGTGGAATTACAAGCGTCTAGTCCGTCATCCATAATTCAGCCGTCGTCCATTAGAGAATATCCGCGTCCATAATCCAAAGACCTATTCCATATTCCATATAACAGTATTAGCACCAAATTCAAAAAGACAATCATAGTATACATAAACATAGGCTTGTTTCCTGCAGGAGAGAAGCGGTCAACAGTTTTCAATGATGCCGGCAAGACATCATGATGTTCCAAAAATATCAAATCCGTATCGCTGATCAGTATTCTTAATCCATAATATTCGTTGTAAAGTCGTCATCTGAAGAATGATGTATCTCAGTCACGCTTTGATTGTGCCTGTTCATATGAGTATCATGAGGATCTTGAAGTACATGGGTTCATACGGCCCCTAGCCCCGGATTAAGCGGAATTAGACACAAGTTACGAGGAGGAGTTCATTGAGGAGTTCATTAAGTTCATTGAGGAGAAACCGGTGATTTTCAAAAAAAGTTCTACTTACCATATATTTCGTCAAGTCGAATTTCGAAAAGATTATTTACAAAGGGTGCGTGTTGTATAGCACATGTGAACTAAAACTTGCCAACAGCTATTTGTTATGCATTTGCTATTCTTTGGCATACATTTCCTTCTACTTGTGTCTATAATGTGGTAAACATACAGAATTCGTTGTGTTAGACGTCTACATCCATGGATAAACTGTGACGTGACAAATACTGCTACACTATATGCCTCAACTGAATCAAATCTCTTTGCCTTTTACAGATCACATATAAGGATTTACCAGACAGTGAGTTTCGCATCATACAAGAATTCCAAAATGGTACCAACAAAACCCTTGCATGTTGTGTCCATGCCAGGCATTTGATTGGGACTGATCCTTCCGTTCTGACAACTTGCCATACGTCGAGCCTATCCCAAATCAGCAAAGGCGATAAAGTTTATATCAAAGATCAATTTGGAAATAATGAGGCCGTGTTTAACGCTTCGAGCTCATTTTTTGGCTTTCTCAAGTTACGGTGATGCCAGAGAATGATCACTGTCGTGGAGAAATTTCATTGTGCAAGATTATAGGTTGGGGAAGGTTCGTTTTATTGCGACCGAATCGTGGCGCCTCACAGGTCGGTTCCTATGCCATACCAAGAAAAGATTATCATCAAACATTTTCTCAAGGAGTAGAGCGTGGAAGTTACTGAAGAGATGAAAGCTCGAGCATGTTAAATCTGTAATTCCATAGAAAACATATGACCATCATACATGTATTTCCTCTTCCGGATTACACTTTCCATGATCTTTCGCCATTTTTCATCAGGCATTGGGGGGTCGTTTTAGAGATACATATATATAGCTATTTCGCAATGTATATGTTGAACGACACATTCAAAATAGAACACGAAATCACAGAGATCTGGATGTTCTGGGTGCACATGTAGCAACGGGTTATTTTGTGTCCTTGTCTTCGGGTATTTTCATTGCACGATACACATTTGACATGCAGGACATCGTCTTGATAGGGATAACTTCTTGTGGATTCCTTGAGTCTGAAGCATACTTTCCCACTGGTAAATCTGTAGGTGATATCACCTGATGAATGACTGCTGAGAGTGGACAGATGCCGATTCAATGAACATGTACGTATATAAATTTTGGGACTGAATGCACCACATCTGCTAAGGCGACTTGGACATTTTCGGTTACAGTAGCACAAAATGGGTCATCAGCTGCTATATGAGAAAGCCGCCCTCAGAACTCCACATTCATACTAGATCACAGAGGATTCTTAAACGTAGCCTTGGTAACACAGCCGCGCTTTTATCGCAGATGTTCATGTTGACAATATGAAGTAACCACACGACCCCTAGCACCGGCTTAAGCGGAATTAGATACGCTAGGTCGGGAGCTGTGATGACATATCAGCTCAAATAAGTAACACATTCGATGCTAATGGACGAACGTCGAGGGCGTCTCATGGGGTAAACGCCTACCCTATACAGATACTAAATTGTATAAAGCCGTAAGGGTGACGTCAAATAGACACACGATGAATTCGACAAAACTTCGTTTGCAACAAGTTATGCATAGCAGATTTTGAAAGAAGACATTAGATTCCAGATGCTACTCCAACACCAATAGCCCATTTGCCAGATCCACGGTCGTTGCGCACACAAAGGGCGACATCGCAGATCGAACGAGTGAGCTTTCTTCGAACCAATCTAGCCCCAGAACTCACTAGCTGCGAAAGTGACCTCTGGTCTAGTGGATTTCTGGAACCGGAAACAGGACCACGTTCGCACAGGCGCACAATTTATTCTCGGCGGAACGTACATGTATATCCAATATGATTGTACCCTGTAAGGTTGAACATGCCGCCCCACGTCAACCACTACTATTATTCAACTAAACATAGAAATGCTTTTGTATAATTTGAATGTATTACATTCTTACGATTAAAATTAACTTCATTTCACAATAAAATGCGACTGAATTGCATAGCTCACTACGTCATCGCCATATGATCCCCACGTGTGGATTTTTCTGCATTCTGCGTGAGAGGCTAAGTTTCGCCAATACGGAAATAGCTGAAAGTGAGATTGTCTTCGGGCGTGCATAAACTGGACCGTTATGAAAAACCACGGAAAACCTAGCGAATGTGACAATTATTCGAAAGGGCTGGAAAGAAAGATGAAATATTCGGTGCGAAAATGTAAATTAATAATAAGTTTGGTATCTCAGATGCATTTGATATTCTTTCATCCGTTTTCGTATAATCAACATATTCGCTTTTTCCCACGTTGTATTCCATGAGAGCCCATCTCCCCGGTGAAAGTCAAATCATTCAGTCTGTGCTGTAACCCTGGTGTGTGAGCTCGTGGTGTGTGACGATCGCGGATTTAGCAATAGGGCTATTTTTTCGTTCACCTGCGGTTAACACCGGATTGTACTATGACCCTAACTATATATTATCAGTACCGATTCAATTTTGGCAAACTGACCATTTTGACCGGAACTCGGGATAGGATCGGTAAATTAATGTCGTATAGGCGATGGGAAGACGTGTGTGAAAACAGATGTATATTTGTCAAAGTAGAATCGAGACAGTGAATAACAGTCCGCTTCAATGCTTTCAGATTGAAATCAAAATTATTCATACTTTCGTATTAAATGGATCGTATTTCCCACCAAAGAACAAATAGCGTAATTATGAAATTAAGCGGTTAGTTTGGTGATAACAATTTCTTTCCTTGAATATGTACATCTTTATGCGCTTATAGTTTTTTTAAATGATTGGAAAATGTGATTTTATTGAAACTAGAGTCAATGGGCTTCAATATACGCCCGGGCAGCCATAACAATGTTGAACAGACGTAATGGAGAGCAATCACACATGAGGACATTATAAGAGGACATTTGAAGAGCTGAACTAAAATGACTGAACCCGTGACTAAAATTTTCGTTTCACACACATGTGAGGATAAACGAGGCTGTATGTTGCGATCACGATCTCTCCTCGTCTGTTCTTCCAAGACTCTATGGAGAACAAGAAGCCTATTTATTTTGGGGCATGTCTATCTGTTCAACATGTTTTCTGTTCTCTGTGAGATATCAGCTTATATGATTGTGATTGTGAAAAAAGTACTTTAATCTTAGGTGGTTGGTCAGTGAAGTCGCAAACCAAACAATGCTGTATGAAAATTCCTATCCTTAGTCTTATTTCTTGAAGTGGACTATATTAGGGTACACAATTGTGCATACATCTTCATGGTTATCAAATGTCGGTGTTGTTCATTATAATGTTCCCATGTGTGACTGCTTTTCGATCATGTCTGTTCAGAATTGCTCAGGTTACACGGGCATCAATTGAAGCTCATTAGCTCTTGTTTTTCACTTGTAGTACTTGTAGAGATCAGAGTATTTTACAAACGCCATTGGAGCATTTTGTATGAAAACAGTTATTGGTGTGTATGTAAATTATGAATTTTTAAAATGTACATATTAGCCTTGTACATATTAACAGTGTGTAAAGAACAAATATACATATAACAAAATAACAGCTTTCTGAAGATGTATGACCTGCAAAAGTTCATAGTCACATCGGGCAACATCATATGACCCAGTATGGAATACCACAATGAGTCAGCGAAATTGGAAAGTTCACAGTATTGTCACTCCATGTCGGTTGTTGTATTTGTTATACGTAAACACAGTTTAGTGCCATAAATTTTCGCACTATGTCGAGCGGTCTCACTTCATATCCATCAACTAATTCTAGTCGACAATGGAAAAAAATAATGTCATCACACTTTTGAATATATATTTCAATAACCTGGAGCACTATAGCTGGCTCTTCGTTCCACTGTGTCTCCTTGATAACCTGGTAAACTTTCATGTGAAGTAAGTACAAAACAATATTCGTATACGCTGACTTCCAAGCATGGTTAAAACGGGTTTAAGGCAACTTCACTCACAACTGAAACTTCTCTATTTCAGGGACTATATACATGTATGGCCATTTTTATCTCTTTCTTTAACGAACTATTATCTACTTCCTTCTGGATTCAGGAGAGCGTGTAAGAGCATTTGTACTTTCGCGTTTTTACGTTTGTTCAAATCAGAAAGTTTTGTATAATTGATGTAAATATATGGATTCTAGAATGAATTGGTTGTCTTCAGAGTCCCAAATTCAATAATATATGTTGTTCGATTGTAAAAAATTGAGTGGCCAATTTTTAATGCTGTTGAAGTAAACATTTGTTTATCATATTTGGGTCCCTAGGTTTGTCATTATATACGCACATTTTTTGCTTACCGTTATCGGTATTGGTTTTCTGATTTTGTTGTCAATTATTTCAAAAGATGATATGTGTATATTGTTTCCAACGGTACAGTTTGAAAATAAAACATTTAGCATCTTCCTCAGTGTCATTGTCTTCTCAGTTTGAAGCATAGAACACTGTCTGTTGGGATTCTGCTAGCAACATAATGAATTGGTGAGATTGACGACGTCTGGCAACTAAAAACCAACCTCACATTCAGACTAGAATACGAAGGATCCTAAGACATAGCCTTGGTATCTCAGCCGCGCTTTTATTTCAACTGTTCATGTGAAAACTATGAAGTAAAAAATACATTTTTGCAGAAGCTGCTTCGACAAAGCTACATGTATACTGCCAAGTGCTCTCTCTCAAATTTTCTCGGAGTTGATAAATATTCCTATTGATGAACACCTCGGGTATTCACAGTAAGAAGATAAGGGTAGGTCAACGGGAAAAATGTTTGACCCGCTAGCAACTTTAATTCGTCAATTTCATCAGTTGTTTTCGAGAAGAGTTGGAGACACGCAATGTGTCACTGTGATTTTGACGTAGCATTACGGAACCATGATGGTGTGTTTCTTGACTGCGTTGCAACTTTCGCAAGTAGTCAATTTGGATACTGTCGAACCACCGTAAAACAGGGTCTTCGTGGCGTTGGTACAAACAATCACGGTCACAAGGTAGCTGAGATACAATATACTCAAGAAAACGATTTGCAAATCCATGCGGGAAAAAAGTATTCAGATCAGTGATACGGACTTGACGATATGAGCCATCAGAATGTCTCTCCATCATCGTTGAAAGCTGTTGACCGATTTCTCTTGCCGTGAGCCTTATATTTCTATGCTTCGTGATCTGCTCCCGGAGAACGCGAATTGCATGCCACCTATATCAAATAGCCTAACAGTTTGTTTCGCAAACGACATCGATGGGACTGTCCCGAGATCAAATTCGCAAAAGCAGCGAAACGACTCCATCGCCCAGTTGAAATTTTATATATTACTTTACATACGCAATGTTGTATTATTTTACAGGCGATTCATTTTGATTGCAAATTCCTATTTACCTTCGTGAAAATGGCAGTTGTTTGGATTGGCAATATATTTAAAGCCATCATGATGCATATTTTCAGAGCGGTGTTTCCATTGTTAAAAGGCCGGTGCGTCGCGTGGGCAATGACGTTGATTCGCGCCTTTCAGGGTTGGAGAGTTCGATCTGGGGACGTACTGACTGGAGCTGATATTCTAGTCAGTCCAACCACGTTTTATGAGTCCAACAACTCCGGACAATGTGTCAGAAATGTACATGGCTACACTCAATAGGTTCCTGTCATTTGTGACATATCTCGCTTAGTAGCATTTGCTAGATCCTGTGTTAAATGTGACGATTTTAATCAACGTCACAAAACATTGTTACAGAAACTTATAAAACAGGGCTATTCCACCAAACGCCTCCACTCAAAGTTTCTCAAATTTGGCGATACATATCGCATGCTGATAAAAAAATACGAACGTAGCGTGCAAGATCTATGGCGCTACGTTTCGTAACTTGTGTCTAATTCCGCTTAACCCGGGGCTAGGGGCCGTATGAACCCATGTACTTCAAGATCCTTATGGTACTCATATGAACAGTCACAATCAAAGCGTGACTGAGATACATCATTCTTTAGATGACGACTTTACAACGAATATTATGGATTAAGAATACTGATCAGCGATACGGATTTGATATTTTTGGAACATCATGATGTCTTGCCGGCATCATTGAAAACTGTTGACCGCTTCTCTCTTGCAGGAAACAAGCCTATGTTTATGTATACTATGATTGTCTTTTTGAATTTGGTGCTAATGCTGTTATGTGGAATATGGAATAGGTCTTTGGATTATGGACGCGGATATTCTCTAATGGACGACGGCTGAATTATGGATGACGGACTAGACGCTTGTAATATGTTGTTAACAGTCTTAATTTTGTGAGCGTTCCATTATCGAGTGACGTGGGACTTCAGGTCGAAAAACCGTAACGCATCTCGTGTTCCATGTTCACTTAAACTCATCTCCGACGCTTGTGACCCTACTGCAATAAGTCTTTCAATTAATGTAGAAATACACAAGGCGTGAGCCGGGATCCACTGAAATAAACGGAAATTATTGAGCAAATATCAGTGAGCAGCACCAGACAGGAAGTTGGAAAGTGATGTAAATCACTCGACGGCAGAACCAGGAACAAGTCCCTGATTGGAAAACCGGAACCATGAACCATGGGTCATGATGTCGTCAACAATGAAATCATCAGATAGCATTAGTCATCTAAAACATATTACTATGTTCACTCGCTCTGTACAGACCAACGTTACAAATTCCGCTATAGGCCATTAATGCCATTTTCGCTGACTTCGCATTTTGTTTTTTAAATGAACATGTATTAAATATACATCAGCATCCGCGATTAATAATAATATTATTAGTAGTATTACTAAAGGTGAAATTGCGAAGGGGCGAAGGGGCGAAGGGGCTATGCGAAGGGGCGAAGGGGCTATGCGAAGGGGCGAAGGCGCGATGCGATGCAAAAATAGCGATGCGAAGGGGCTATGCGAAGGGGCGAAGGCGCGATGCGAAGGGGCGAAGGCGCGATGCGAAGGGGCGAAGGCGCGATGCGATGCAAAAATAGCGGCTATGCGAAGGGGCGAAGAGGCTATGCGAAGGGGCGAAGGGGCTATGCGAAGGGACGAAGGGGCTATGCGAAGGGGCGAAGGGGCTATGCGAAGGGGCGAAGGGGCGAAGGGGCGATGGAGCGATGGAGCGATGGAGCGAAGGGGCGATGGAGCGATGGAGCGAAGGCGCGATGGAGCGAAGGGGCGATGGAGCGAAGGGGCGATGTAATACGTCACTAGACTTGGATTTGCGCATGTCTGAATGCGAAACCGGAAGGCGAAGGGGCGAAGGGGCGAAGGGGCGAAGGCGCGATGGAGCGAAGGCGCGAAGGGGCGATGGAGCGATGGAGCGAAGGGGCGATGGGGCGAAGGGGCGATGGAGCGAAGGGGCGATGGAGCGAAGGGGCGATGGAGCGAAGGGGCGATGGAGCGAAGGGGCGATGGAGCGAAGGGGCGATGGAGCGAAGGGGCGATGTGACGTCACTGACCTGGATTTGCGCATGTTTGAATGACAACGAGGGTTATTTGGTCCGTGTAACACTTGACAATTCAGCTTTTCATCTTGCAAAATTGAAAGTAGAAAGATGGAAAGCTCTACATCGCTCCCGTGTTCGAGCTTTCCATCTCGCAAAATTGAAAGTAGAAAGATGGATAGCTCAACATCGCTCCCGTATTCCAGCTTTCCAAAATGAGTTTATGTCATATAGAAATACGAGAGCGATACTTTATTAAAATTGATCTGGTTTCTCCAAACTTACAACATTTGCATTTACGACAAATGTATGCGTGCACCTTGCACAGTTCAATTTTCGTGTTTTTTTTTTTTGGTTTCGCAAAATCAAAAATTGAAATTTGATCGTCAATGAGATTACAAAAACAAAAAACGAAAATTGAAATTTGTCAGTCAATTTTCAATTTTCGTTTATGTTTGTTTGATTGTTTGTTTGTTCGTTTATTCACCAGATAAAACATATGTACAGTAAAGTTGAAATTTATACACATACATCATGGTAATCTGGCGGGATGAAAACCCCAAAGGCCTTGTAATGTCCCAAGTAATATAAAAATGAATATTTAAAGACAGATTTATACTGGATTTAGATAAACAAGACTGGGTGAAGATTAAGTATAGATTCGGTGAATAAACAGAAATCATAAATGAACGATGTGCATTTGTTTGCCATCATATTCCTGGGTCGGTGAGAGCCTTATACATTAAGTAAATATTCTTTCAGTTTTGATTTGATATAGTGATATGGATTCACATGACTTTAAGGTTGACGGCACCTTGTTCCATTCTTTTGGAGCAATGATTTTAGGGGTATGTAAAGAAAGATTTGTCCGATAGAAAGGTCGATATAAATTATACAAATGACCACGCGTAAGGTAGGCGTGTACCTGGAACTGCTTCGTAAAATAATTTTGAAATCGAACTGGAACAAACTCGAATTTATGAAGAAACTTATGGGCAAACTGGAGAGTGATCCTGAGGTAAAGGTTCATTTCTGACAATCTCACGATCTTGTAGGAGGCAAACAAAGGTGCAGTGTGCTCAAGTCTAGAGCTCAGTGAAATAATTCTAACGACTCTCTTCTGCAGTAAAACAAGTGTATGAAGATGACTCGGATAAGTATTAGACCATACCACATTGCAATAAGATATATATGGATAAATCAAAGAATAATAAAGAATTTTGCTTCACGCAAAAATGAAAATCAAATATTGAAAATTGCCTCGACTTGTCCATTTTTCGTTTTTTTGATTTTAACTTCGACTTATCAATGCTAAGTTCGCACGTGGAAGGGTTATGATGTAACTTCCGTTACGACGAGTAGAATAGAAAACGCAAATCGTGTCGTATAAGAGGTGTGGAGCGTGAGCGGCATGTGACCCACCAGGCCATCTTCGGGAGACAGTGTATCGATCGATTTGTTAGGGTATCTATACACTGCCTTGGTTAGTTGCCCACGGTAGTTCTGGATAAAAATAGATCAAGGAGAGTAGTATACAAACGGCATATTGACTCTCATTGACCTGGCGTAAGAATCTGGCGCAGAGGTCAAGTGCATTATAGTACCGGCAAAAACCGGCAAAGGTGTGAGCCGTCTCAAAGAGGTCATGTGGAGGTCACGTGATGGTCAAGTGCATGGGGCATGTATTCCTCCGCAGTGATGCGGTCTGGCGGTGATGCGGTCTGCCTCCGCGGACAGAAAGTAGTCCCAAATACGTGGGTTTTCGTGGGAATGTTCGGCAATCTTCACGAGCGGGAGGGGCCCGTAGTGGACTGATTGGATCGAGTGAGGTGTCAAAGTGAAGCGCTCCTCTAGGACCATCCAGCATGTGGGTGGGTGCATGTGAAATTAGGATTTGTCCCGAAAATATAAAAAGCGGAACACGGACTTTACCCCTACACTAGGGGAAAACCCCTATCAACCCTAACTCAAATGGCTAATATCGGTCCCTGGCTTATCGGGGCCTGCTGAGAGAGTTGGGGAGTGGGATTATGTAAAATGAGGATTTGTCCCGAAAATATAAAAGGCGGAATACGGACGTTACCCCTACAATAGAGGAAAACCCCTATCAGCCCTATCCCAAAGGGCGAATATCGGTCCCCGGGCTTATCGAGTTCTGTGTGCATGGGTGGGTGCATGTAAAAGTTTCTCCAGAAAAGATATAAAAGCGGAACACGGACTTTACCCCTACACTAGGGGAAAACCCCTATCAACCCTAACTCAAATGGCTAATATCGGTCCCTGGCTTATCGGGGCCTGCTGGGAGAGTTGGGGAGTGGGTGTATGTAAAATGAGGATTTGTCCCGAAAATATAAAAGGCGGAATATGGACGTTACCCCTACAATAGGGGAAAACCTCTATCAACCCTATCCCAAAGGGCGAATATCGGTCCCCCGGGCTTATCGGGGCCTGCTGAGAGAGGTAGGGTGGGTGAGTGGGTGCATGTAAATTGAGGATTTGTCATGAAAATATAAAAAGCGGAACACGGACTTTACCCCTACAATAGGGTGCACTCCAGGGATTCTTCCATTGAGCAAGGATTAGACCATTGGTCCGTTTTTCGGCCACCAGTTGTCGTAAACTCTTCAACCCAAGTCACTTATATGTATATATTTTCTGAAAGAGCAAGATTAAGCTATTATTTTAAGATGTAGCACTGCTATGATATATAAAAATGAATCTCAAACATTCCCCTCCAAGCTTTCTTCATTTTTCCTAGAAACCCCCTTAAAATGTCGAAAAATGGCCAAATTTGTCTCAATTTCCAGAAAAATCTGTAAGAGCGATTCAATTAAACTTCTTACTCACGTTCCCAGGCCCGGTCTCAACTTAAAAAGGCAAAAAAAGTGGGGGTCAACCTGCCCATTTTTTGTCAGATTTTCTTCCCGTAAATGAGTACGGATTTTTAGGTACACCCAAGGGGCATAACTGAGGCAGGACAAAATTTACTCCATGATCCCGATCACCGTGTAGACGAAGCCAGCCATCGATCTGCTCGTGCTCGTTTGAAGCGTTGATAATGCTGAATAGGATGGTATTATAGATATAAGCTATTAAGAAGACAAGAAGAATTATGATGCAGCAGAACACGGGCAGTCTATCGTATTATGAAATTAGGGGCCATTACTACGAAACTGTGGAGGGCCACCATAGGGGAAAACTCCTATCAACCCTATCCCAAAGTATAGTCACAGGATATTCATTCACATTGAGCTTTGACCTATTGGGGTCAATGAGCGTCAATATGCTCTTTAAGTGCACAAAGGTACTACTCTGTATCTGGGGTTAGGATGCGTAGGTGCATGACGTCACTTCCGGTAGGCGTGAATCGGGCGTGACCCTGGGGAACATGTTTATACCTGTCTGAACTACATCCGGGTACTTTCCTGTGAGAGAGTGTGTGAGTGAGTGTGAGTGTGATTGATTGAGTGAGTGAGTGAGTGAGTGAGGCGTGCCCACCGCCCGTCTTATCGCATGGACGCACTAACGATGGTTAGTGAGTGAGTAGGTGGGATCCGACTGGACTAATGTATCGTCCGTTTTCATCATTTTGCGCATGCGCAGTCTGGTCGTAGTATAGAAAGCAGGCATCTTGGGGATTCGTGGTGGTTTGTTGAGTGATTGAGGGATCATACCTGGTCGAATTTCATATGGTTTATTCTCCCCTCCAGTACATCATACCCACGCCGGGGGAGCTGTGTTGGGTATGTTTGCAATTCAAGAAGACTCTTGTCCAATCAGAGGCCGCCATTTGGCGCTGTATCAGTCATATTCGTTCTTTCCCGTAACTGCGTTATATGTATTCTCGGCTACTCTTGTCCAATCAGAAGTCGCCGTTTCAGAAACTTTCACCTTTGCTCGATGAGACCTAATCGTCGTCAGGCAGCATGTCCAGAAAGACTTGTTTGTGCATCCTGATCACATTTTCCAGGGCCTCAGTGTGTGGTAGCCACAAATCCTCTTCCTTGTGACGCTTGGTCTTCATGATGGACCTGTGCGTGGGATCGTCTTTCATTTCAAGCGGTAGTAAGGTATACCGTTCACAGATCGCCATGGCTGTTTTCCTGATGCAGGGGCGCATTTAGGTGTACGCCTGTAGTAAGTTATCCTCTCCGGCGTCCTCGATCGCTGCAGCATGAGTATTGGCAGCTGCTGTCACAATACGATCCCAGAAGGTAGGTTCTGCCTCACTTTCCTGATATGTAATCTGACTATCTGAGGTCAAGCTCTCCGTATCAGTATATAGACTCTCAGCAATCTCACTTTCCTGGGATGTAGGCTGACTATCTGAGGTCAGGCTCTCCGTATCAGTAGATAGACTCTCATCACTCTCTGTATCGGCTTCTTGTGCCTCGGTGTCTTCAACCCCATGTATATTTTTCTCGTATCGCACCATATCGTAACGTCTGGTGAACGTGCGTTGGCACCCAGATCAAGTATAAGCCATATTGACGGTTGAACGTCCACTGTGCGTGTTTTGGCAATACACTTGCTTTTATACACAGTAACGCCCGTCAACGCTTAGCTTAACGCTTCAACGCCCTGGTGAACTAGCTCAGAAGTCCTGATTTTCATGGAATTGCCACCAATACATCGAAATGCAGTGACGCCCGTCAACGCCCGTCGTTACGCCTTAACGCCCATCTCAACGCCCGTCAACACCCGTCGTTACGCCTTAACGCCCGTCTCAATGCCTTAACGCCCTATCTTTACGCCTTAACGCCCTATCTTTACGCCTTAACGCCCGTCTCAGCGCCATAACGAGCTATAAATGGGTTTTGGAGGACAATTAACCTTTGAACTCTGACTGCACTTTCGGTCACGTGACCGGAAGTGACGTTTGACCAAGTGACCGAAAGTGACCTTTGAACCTGTTCAAAGGTTAATCGTCTTCCAAAACCCCTTTATCGCTCGTTAAGGCGCTGGGACGGGCGTTGAGGCGTAAAGATAGGGCGTTAAGTGATTGTGACGGGCGTTAAGGCGTAACGACGGGTGTTGACGGGCGTTGAGACGGGCGTTAAGGCGTAGCGACGGGCGTTGACGGGCGTCACTGCATTTCGATGTATTGGTGAAAATCAGGGCTTCTGAGCTAGTTCACCAGGGCGTTGAAGCGTTAAGCTAAGCGTTGACGGACGTTACTGTCTATAAAAACAAATGTATTGCCAAAACACGCACAGTGGACGTTCAACCGTCAATATGGCTTATACTTGCCAACGCACGTTCACCAGACGTTACGATATGATGCGACACGAGAAAAATATACATGGGATTGAAGACTCCGAGGCACAAGAAGCCGATACAGAGATTGATGAGAGTCTATCCACTGATACGGAGAGCTTGACCTCAGATAATTAGCCTACATCCCAGGAAAGTGAGGCAGAACCTACCTTCTGGGATCGTATTGTGACAGCAGCTATCAATACTCATGCTGCAGCGATCGAGGACGCCGGACAGGATAACTTACAACAGCCGTATACCCAAATGCGCCCCTACATCAGGAAAATAGCCATGGCGATCTATGAACAGTATACCTTACTATCGCTTGAAATGAAAGGCGACCCACGCACAGGTCCATCATGAAGATCAAGGGTCACTTGGAAGAGGATATGGGGCTACCACCCACTGAGACCCTGGAAAATGCGATCAGGATGCGCAAACAACTCTTTCAGGACATGCTGCCCGAACAATATCCAGGCCTGCCCGACGACGATTAGGTCACACCGAGCAAAGGTGAAAGATTCTGAAACGGCGACTTCTGATTAGACAAGAGCAGCCGAGAATACATCTAACGCAGTAACGGACAAGAACGAATATGAGTTGATACAGCGCCAAATGGCGGCCTCTGACTGGACAAGAGTCTTCTTGAATTGTAAACATACCCAACGCAGCTCCCCCTGCGTGGGTATGGTATTCTGGAGGTGAGAATAAACCATATGAAAAAAAACATGTTGTTGTTGTTGTTCACTCATCTCTCATCCTTGTTGTTGTTGTTTTTCTTTCATCTGTGTATATCATGGCGTCACGGCATTATGCTAGGGCGTTAAGGCGTAACGACAGGTGTTAAGGCGTAACGACGGGAGCTCGGAGCTCGGAGCTCGGAGATGGAGTAGTCGGGAGCTCGGAGCTCGGGGATGAGGTAGGCGGGAGCTCGAAGCTCGGAGCTGGTGGCCCCAAAATTGTGGCGTTCTATACTACTCCTAAATGTAAGATGAGGACCTGGATGTAAAACTGATACCCCACACGGTCCATTTGACCAGGTATGGTCCCTCAATCACTCAACAAACCTCCACGAATCCACAAAATGCCTGCTTTCTATACTACAACCAGACTGCGCATGCACTCATTCACTCACTCACTCACTCCCTCATTCACCATCGTTAGTGCGCCCATGCGTTAGGACGGGCGTTGGGCACGCCTCACTCACTCACTCACTCACTCACTCACTCACTCACTCACTCACACTCATTCACACTCACTCACTCACTCACTCACTCATTCACTCACTCACAGGAAAGTACCCGGATGTAGGTCAGACAGGTCTAAACATGTTCCCCAGGCTCACGCCCGATTCACGCCTACCGGAAGTGACGCCATACACCTACGCATCCTAACCCCAGATACAGAGTTGTACGCTTGCACTCATTGACTTTTGTGTACTTAAAGAGTATATTGACGCCCATTGACCCCAAGAGGTCAAAGGTCAATGTGAATGAATATCCTGTGACTATACCTTGGGATAGGGTTGATAGGAGATTTCTCCTATTGTAGAGGTAAATCCGTGTTCGGCTTTTTAAATTTCGGGACAAATCCTCAATTTACATGCACCCACTCCCCCACCCTACCTCTCTCAGCAGGCCCCGATACGCCCGGGGGACCTATATTCGCCCTTGAGGATAGTGCTGATAGCGGTTTTCCCCTATTGTAGCGGTAAAGTCCGTATTCCGCCTTTATATTTTCGGGACAAATCCTCATTTTACATACACCCACTCCCCCACTCTCTCAGCAGGCCCCGATAAGC
The DNA here is from genome assembly GCA_036873755.1 of Hanleya hanleyi. Classification (NCBI taxonomy): domain Eukaryota; kingdom Metazoa; phylum Mollusca; class Polyplacophora; order Lepidopleurida; family Hanleyidae; genus Hanleya; species Hanleya hanleyi. The sequence continues at coordinate 65,636 of JAVTVY010044326.1, read as the reverse complement.
CAGGGACCGATATTAGCCCTTTGGGATAGGGTTGATAGGGGTTTCCCCTAGTGTAGGAATAAAGTCCGTGTTCCGCTTTTTATATTTTCGGGACAAATCCTAATTTTACATGCACCCACCCATGACTGGATGGTCCTGGAGGAGCGCTTCACTTTGACACCTCACTCGATCCAATCAGTCTACTACGGGCCCGTCCTGGCCCTGAAGATTGCCGAACATTCTCACGAAAACCCACGTATTTGGGACTACTTTCTGTCCGCGGAGGCAGACCGCATCACCGCCAGACCACATAACTGCAGAGGAATACATGCCTCATGCACTTGACCATCACGTGACCTCCACATGACCTCCACATGAGACGGCGTCCTTTTTGAGATGGCGCACACCTTCGCCGGTTTTTGCCGGTACTATAATGCATTTGACCTCTACGCCAGATTCTTACGCCAGGTCAATGAGAGTCAATATGCCGTCTGTATACTACTCTCCTTGATCTATTTTTATCCAGAACTACCGTGGGCAACTAACCAAGGCAGTGTATAGATACCCTAACAAATCGATCGATACACTGTCTCCCGAGGATGGCCTGGTGGGTCACATGCCTCTCACGCTCCACATCTCTTATACGACACGATTTGCGTTTTCTATTCTACTCGTCGTAACGGAAGTTACATCATAACCCTTCCACGTGCGAACTTAGCATGGATAAGTCGAAGTTAAAATCAAAAAACGAAAAACGGACAAATCGAGGCAATTTTCAATATTTGATTTTCATTTTTGCGTGAAGCAAAATTCTTTATTATTCTTTGATTTATCCATATATATCCTATTGCAATGTGGTATGGTCTAATACTTATCCGAGTCATCTTCATACACTTGTTTGACTGCAGAAGAGAGTCGTCATAATTATTTCACTGAGCTCTAGACTTGAGCACACTGAGCCTTTGTTCGCCTCCTACAAGATCCTGTGATTGTCAGAACTGAACCTTTACCTCATGATCACTCTCCAGTTTGCCCATAAATTTCTTCATAAATTCGAGTTTGTTTCCAGTTCGATTTCAAAATTATTTTACGAGACAGTTCCAGGTACACGCCTACCCTACGCGTGGTCATTTGCATAATTTATATCGACCTTTCTATCGGACAAATCTTTCTTTACATACTCCTAAAATCATTGCTCCAAAAGAATTGCTCCAAAAGAATGGAACAAGATGCCGTCAGCCTTAAAGTCATGTCAATCCATATCACTATTCAAATCAAAACTGAAAGAATATTTACTTAATGTATAAGGCTCTCACCGACCAAGGAATATGATGGCAAACACATGCACATCGTTCATTTATGATTTCTGTTTATTCACCGAATTTATACTTAATCTTCACCCAGTCTTGTTTATCTAAATCCAGTATAAATCTGTCTTTAAATATTCATTTTTATATTACTTGGGACATTACAAGCCCTTTGGGGTTTTCATCCCGACAGATTTCCATGATGTATGTGTATAAATTTCAACTTTACTGTACATATGTTTTATCTGGTGAATAAACGAACAAACAAACAATCAAACAAACATAAACGAAAATTGAAAATTGACTGACAAATTTCAATTTTCGTTTTTTGTTTTTGTATCTCATTGACGATCAAATTTCAATTTTTGATTTTGCGAAACCAAAAAAAAAACACGAAAATTGAACTGTGCAAGGTGCACGCATACATTTGTCGTAAATGCAAATGTTGTAAGTTTGGAGAAACCAGATCAATTTTAATAAAGTATCGCTCTCGTATTTCTATATGACATAAACTCATTTTGGAAAGCTGGAATACGGGAGCGATGTTGAGCTATCCATCTTTCTACTTTCAATTTTGCGAGATGGAAAGCTCGAACACGGGAGCGATGTAGAGCTTTCCATCTTTCTACTTTCAATTTTACAAGATGAAAAGCTGAATTGTCAAGTGTTACACGGACCAAATAACCCTCGTTGTCATTCAAACATGCGCAAATCCAGGTCAGTGACGTCACATCGCCCCTTCGCTCCATCGCCCCTTCGCTCCATCGCTCCATCGCCCCTTCGCCCCATCGCCCCTTCGCTCCATCGCTCCATCGCCCCTTCGCGCCTTCGCTCCATCGCGCCATCGCCCCTTCGCCCCTTCGCCTTCCGGTTTCGCATTCAGACATGCGCAAATCCAAGTCTAGTGACGTATTACATCGCCCCTTCGCTCCATCGCCCCTTCGCTCCATCGCGCCTTCGCTCCATCGCGCCTTCGCCCCTTCGCATAGCCCCTTCGCCCCTTCGCATAGCCCCTTCGCCCCTTCGCCCCTTCGCCCCTTCGCATGCCACAAAATAAACGCACGCAGCGATGGACCCTATCGGCCATCATACCTTTCCCTATGCTAAAATTATGCCGTACGAATATGTTCAATTTGGTGGACTTCTGTCAAGAAACAATAGAATTGGCACCTGAAAGAACTTGGCCGGCTGTTACAGACGTGACCCAAATATCCACCGATAGCTTTTTATCTAAGCTCTGTGGTACACTTTGGACTGTACTGTTATGTTACGTATTAATACTTATAACAAAGAAAACACGATTTTTTCAAATATAGAATCGAAAATTCTTTATTGACAATGGTTAGCTACTGAATTTTCGATCTGATGCTATCTAGCGACCTTGACTATATTACATATAACATCTGTACATGTACACATATACTCAGAAAATTGTGAAACAATTTGGACGAAGACTAGCTACTGAATGTGGGATTCTGTTTTCCGCATCATTCTACAAACAGTGTCATCGATCATGCACATTCTCTATCAACTCCATATGGTCCATCATAGATATGCCTATAGCATTGGAAAACAAAATGTAGACCATGGTTGTCTATTGACTGTGGGATCTGATGGATGTACTTGATTATCCTGAGCATACTAAATACATCGCCATAATATTTGTACACTACATTGTGTTCTGTATTGGATTTTCATGGTATATCGCATTTATAGTTAAAATATAGGAGCCAGTCCATCACCACCTCCCGGGACCAGGGGTGTTAAACTCACATAATTAAAACACTACACGGCACACCCCGAGTGTGACTGCTGATTTTCAGTTTATTTCGTCCAGTGGTTTAGGAGTGCACAAAAAACAACGAAATACACACACACACACACACGCACACACACACTTCTCGAATTATAATATGATTATTATTTGTATTACCCACCGGTGTGGTTGAACTAAAATGCATAGTTAACTTACTTTTTCATTAACATCAAGCGCTACGAATTAGGGTTGTACCGTACTGTTACACTAAACGGCTTGTTAGATCCCTGAATGAATGTGCAGAGGTCACCTGAGTTCGAGACAGAGACAGAACACCACTTGGACATATCATTATTGGCTGACATGATTCCGAGGCCTTATAATACTGCACTTTTAACCGCCATAAACTAAGCTACGTGTGAACCATGTCAGTTGTTACAATATATGATCGTTTTTCACTGCCAGCTTGATATAACAAGTGGTTGGCTTCCACCACAATTGGTCACTCAACAAATGTAACCCGTTAGATATCTTGTGAATCTAGGGTAAAGGGTCAGAAATTAGATCAGAAAAGGACAAATGAGGTCAAATTTCGCAAAAATGATTCATCATCACGGTTTAGAACCTAAACCGGATTATTAATGCTGACACCCCATAATAGTTGATAATTCAGGGAACACTCGTCGAAAGAATACCCGGTGTCATCTTGACCACTGAGCTCAGGGGTCAGAAATTGCGGTAGAAGATGCGAAATCTAGCAAAGTGGAATAATTGTCAATGTTTTGCTTATAAGTCAGATTCTTTAAAGATACCACTCAACTTATTTGATAGTCCATTTGTCAATATACTAACTAGATTGTTATTTTGTCGGAAGAGGTCATGATGTCATCAAGCAAGTCATGATGAAATCTGGCAAAATTGACTAATTTTCCTCTTTTTGTTTAAATCACATCCTAGAAGACGACACCAGTCACATTTCTTACCCCAATCGTCAATCTAAAAAATAAGGGCCTTGTTATCCTAACTAATGATCGCAGAGGTCTGAAATTATATCAAGTGAGATCAATTTCCGTGAAATATTATGTCTGAATTTCATCAGCAAATGTGCATCTGGCGATTGAGGGAACACTTTATGTGCCCAAGCACTGGATAACCCCAATAATAGTGACGCTGAGGATATATACCCCTTCACTGGAACTGAACGAAGCTACTGATAGCCTGGATGAAGCATGGTATATGAACCTATTTTTTTACAAGAATGATCATGGCTTTCTTTGACGTCGATCTATGACAAGAGGGACGATTACAATTTTGACAACCCTTTCTGAATAGCAACATTCTAGAAGGACCTGCCTGATGGCAACATACCATCGTAGCGTGCAAAATCTCTGGGGCTACGTTGTGTCTTATTCCGCTTAATCTAGAGGTCATTTGAATATCAAGCGTTTCACATATCCATGGCGTTCAAATGAACAATCGCAGTCTCACAGAAAATATTCTAGAAAACGAATTGGAAATTCATTTAGATAAAGAATAATGGTCAATGATTAGGATTTTACGCAAAGAACATCATCATGTATTACTCACATCATTGATAGCGAAGTGTCAGAACTATCATTGTAAGAGTAATGTGCTCTTGCCCGCTGGTGAGCGCTCCTGTCAGAGGGATAACTGTGTGACTCGATAACACGAAAAGAGAGGAGGCCCCATGAAACCGATTAATAAATTGAGTAAACGGTATGACACTGGTGATATCGGCGGAGTGAAGTGTTACTTCAATTTGGAGAAAAAATAGTTCCCGGCAATACGTTTACTCAGGTAATACAAGATAGAAATTATACATAAAAAAATAATAAACAGAATTTTACATAGATACGCTTGAATGTGACAAATATTTTTCTCGTGAAAGTCGAAGGAAAGCTCACTCGAAGCTTTGAATTATTTGAGATATGGTAATCTCAATGACATTGACGGTTATCACCATTTTGATATACGAGTAACTTTGTTATGTCAAAGAAACGGAAAAGAAGGCACATGATGCAAAGGACGCTCGCAGAAATTATTTCGGTCTTATCTAGCATCATTTGCTTGCACAAGGCTGGCGAGCGAGAGGAGTTGGCCTACAATAACCGGTTCCGAAAACCAACTGCAAAACTTTCGTCTCGCTTCTCTGTAACATTCAGCGCTTGCTTGGGAAATTAAGCTCAATTTGCTGAAATATTAAAAAAATCAGGAGAAAGTACCAAAACTTCTCGAGAAATCGAGGCAGCCAATGCGTGGAGAAAACGACCATTTCCGGAAGCAACAGAGTGACACAATGCTTCGACTGAATAACGCATGCACCGTTCGCTGACATATTCACCGCAATCTGTGCCACCTACATGTGGCGAGAAACCGAGGATACCGCTTTCAAGGCAATATCACTGCTATGGTGAATAGCACTTAACCTAAGTCAGCTTCGCATTTTTGTCCCCTGCCGCAAACGCGGCCGGGGACTTTAAAATGGTTCTTGCTACTTTGTGTTTGTGTATATCCGTGTATGTGCATGGATGTCTGTTTGAATTTCCCGCAAGCGATATCCTCCAAACGCTTTGTTGGATTCTTTCGAAATTCAGCACACCCATTCCTTGCAAAAAGACGCCGGTTGCTACTGCATTTCAGCAACATCTGTCTGAAGATGGCCCCATGGAGTTTCTCTTATTCGTGTCGGTCCCAGTTCATGGATGTCAAGATCACTCCCAAATGCTTTGTCGGATTCCTCTGAAATTTGGCATATACATTTCTTGTGACACGATGCCAGTTGGTACTGCATTTCAGCATCATCTATCTGAAGGTGGCGCGCTACTGGGTCAAACTGGTTCTTGCTTCTTTGTGTCCGTGGATGTTGGTTCAAATTGTTTGCAAGCGATAACTTCCAAACGCTTTGTTGGATTCTCCCGAAATTCGGCATACGCATTGATTGCAACAAGACGTCGGTTGCTACCACATTTCAGCAACATCTGCCTGAAGGTGGCGCCACTAAGTTTCGCTTTTTCGTGTCCTTTCCAGTTCATGGATGTCAGGATAACTTCCAAATGCTTTGTCGGATTTCTCCGCAATTTGACATATACATTCCTTGTGACCAGACGTGGGTTGGTATTGCGTTTCACCAAGATCCACCTAAAGATGGCGCCACTGGATTTTGTTCCAATCTTCTGTGCATGTCCGTGGTTGTCCACTCAAATTCTTCACAAGGGATAACTTCCAAATGCTTTGTCGAATTTCTTCGATATGTGGCCTATACATTCCTTGTGACAAGATGTTGATTGGTATTGTGTTTCTGAAAGATCCGCCTGTAGGGGTTCTTTCCGTTCATTTGTGCTGCAAGCGATAACTTTGAAACGCTTTGAAATGTCGCTTGGAATTGAGTTTCGCCCATTTGCACATACAGGTGGGGCCACCTGGAGGCAACATCTAAATTAGATTTCCGGGCAATAACTTGAGAACTGCTCATCGAATTCTTCCCAAATTAGGCAAGCATACATTGTTCCTTGCCATGAGACGTTGCTTGGAATTGTGTCTCATCCACTTCTGCTTTCAGGTGACACCACCTGGTGACGCCACCTGAAATTTGTTTTCAGCCAATAGCTCGAGAACTGCAGGCTCATCGGCTTCTTCTCAAATTTAGCATGCATGTACCATGCCAGGAGATGTTGTATGGGATTGCCGTTCACTCACTTGCACTTACAGGTGGCACCACCTGGTGGCCAAATCCCAAATTAGTTTCCGGGAATTACCATGACATAAGATGTCGCTTGAGATTGCTTTTCGCCCACGTGTGCCTACAGGTGGCGCCACCTGGTGTTAAATTCAAAATTTGTTTTCGGCAGTAAACTTGAGAACTGCTCATCAGAACCATGCCAGGAAATATTGCGTTTGATTGCCTTTCGTTCACTTGTACTTACAGGCGGCGCCACCTGCTGGCAAAATACCAGATTTGTTTCCAGGTAATAACGTGAGAACTGCTCATCAGATTCTTCTTACATTTGGTATGAATATACCACGACATAAGATGTCGCTTCGGATTGCGTTCCGCCCACTCGCGCCTACAGGTGGCACCACCTCGTGTCAAAATCTTAAGTTAATTTCGCTCATCGGATTCTTCTTCAGTTTGGTATGCATATACCATGCCATGAGATGTCCCTTGGGATTGTATTTCGCGACCTTCTACTTACAGGTGGCGACAATTCCATTGAATATACCCGTTAATATCACAGGATACGTATAACGTCACAATCGCAGATAATGGGTCGGTAAGGTCATTCTGTCACGGGCTTCCGTTCTTGCAAGTTATGCAAATTTAAATACATATTAATTAATGCATCAGACCGACATTAATTAGCCGACCGTCGTCACGCAAGAAGATCCGAGTTTATAATCGATGGCACGATAGCACCATATTCCAGACAGGTCACGCAAGTAAATACAAACATCAGCTAGTTTCTGATAGAAGAGAAGTGTCATCAGTTTTTTGTGATGCCGACAAGGCAGTCTTATGTAATCCAAATCAAAGGTTCAATAATTTCCTAAGGTTTTAATTATCAGGTCTTCGAAAAGTAGAAAACAGACATCCTCTACGATGGTATTTTTCTATCAGTGTGCGATATCTATCGCCAACTCTGACAAACGTTGAGTGAAGCTGTTTGGATTTTTATTCGATATTGTTCTGTGACGTTGAGTGAAATCGCCACATGATCTATTAAATGCTACCAACCGAGGTGAGTGCAAACCCTTTTCAATTTCATACATATATGGGATTACGACTGATGTAAATTAGGAATAGCCATCCTCCTTATGTAGGTCTGTATACTCCGTAACCACCCTGCTGAAAATATCGCTCCACTTGAACGGTCTGTTGAAAATAATAACCAATCAAAAAAAAATGCACGAGGCTGCTGCGCCAGTTTCGCGGGACCTCGTTATATTCAGACGACGGCAGAGTATATCTACTGAAGGACAAGAGAAAGCGTGGGCTCATCTCTTAAGTCGAGAAAAAATTACATGGATATATCTCTTCAGTAAAAATATCCACGGATATGAGCATCAATCAGAAGGAGACGAAATATACGATACGATTTCTTGCATAATAGGATCTCCCAATATTTTGCTTGTGCCAGTGCGATAAATCGTCTCAACCAGTAAGGTAAAGTTCTGGCAAGGTCCTGCCAGTCTGCGAGGCCATCGTTTTCGCGAAAACCACTCGATCGCGAACTGTTCGAGAGCAAAATCTTTTGATTCATATTTCTCAGCTCTCTTTATATAGGTCCCTTCATCAGGAGAGCGTTTGGGTATTCATCGCGTCTGTATCAAGTCTACCAATATCAATACCCACGTGTGTATAGACAAGTAACACTATTGACAATGATAATCTTCTCAGGCGATAACCAGGCGTATCTTCTTTTCAGTCACTCCTCTGTTGCATTAGAATAATTTTATAGCTTTGTATATGTGAACATAATATAGCGCGGTACATCATTGCCAACATTTCGATCATTCCTTGAAACACTCATTATGCCAAGCGGTTCGTCACAGTATCTGAGTTGGACGAACATCCGGTCTTGGTATGTTTTGATTATATTTATCAGCGATGGTCGTTGAAGAACGTTTGTTAGGTACAAATTGCCGAGGCAACGTTTCTTAACTTGTGTCTAATTCTGTTCATTTAGGATCTAGCACCGTGTGAATACATTACGATGTTGAATCAGTCAAACCAAAGGAAAGTGCATTCGGATTGAACAATACTCGTCAATGATATTAGTACAGAATAAAAAACTCTTGTTGCTCTGATGACAAATATTCTCTGGGACGAGAAACTACATTATAAACTCCTTAACCTGAAACGGAAAATTTTCGCGTTTGTATAATCGGCCACATCAAAAACACAATCGCCGACTGTCGCAATCACTTTGCTTCGATGTAGAACAATGTTCTGCAGAAAACCCCAAATATCACCCAATGGACATTTCGCGTGCGAATTATAACCAAGTTCAATTATTTTCGCGATGAGTTGTTATTAAAAAAAGCGTTTACAACTGATAACTGTTACCGACTATTTGTACATGCATAGCGCTTAACATTACGCCAGCCATGTTTATCTCACTTCCCTTAAAAACTTTAAAGTGGGGATTGTTTTGAATAGTGTGGGGTATATGTGGGCATGTAGTGGGGTTGTGTGGGGTAATGCCCGATTTCAAACTTTATTTGTGGGGATATAGGGTTTGTGTGGGGTAGCTGTCCGCGGTTTTGCGAATTTAAGATAAATGTGGGGATAATTTGCGTCGAGCAAACGTGGGGATTATTTCGGATAAATTCTCGACAGTTTCGAAAAGTTACAGATGCACACATGAATTATGTAGGGCACACAGTGGGGTTGATGTGGGTCAAGTAATTGGTGGTAGTCGACGGAGAAGAGTGTGATGGGTTTTTTTATGTTCACAGGCGTGGGGATGGTGCCGGGCAAGCCAATCTCTGAAAACAGTCTTAGATAAATTTGGGAATTATGCAGGGCTCAGTTCACTGCAGCGACTGAATTTCAAGTCAGATGTGATATTGAAATGTGGCAACTGTTTTCTTCAGTTTTAATAGCTGAAATTCAAGGTGGGATATTACTGAAGTCCATAATAAAGGACCATAACTCCAAAAATGCATAAATCACCATACAAAGCTAGATTCATAGTTGGTTCTAGAAACTGCACCACCAAGTTTCTTTCAACACTGTTGAGGAGGTAAAAGCATTTTGGAAAAGGTATTACGCCATTATTTTTAAAAAACTCTGGCGTTGAATGTGTGAGGATATTGAAATACTAAAAATGTCTTACGGAAGAACTTGATGCTAAAGGTCACATATCTTGCAGACATGTATCCACATGTATTTCTCGATTCTGTATATTGCAATCCCACATCAGGACCTTAATGACCGTCTCATTTCATTAATAGTACCTGTGTTCAAGAAAACTGATCGTCGATATATTATATATTAATAGACGATCTTCTTGCTGTGGATAATCGCTATATAAAGTGACGGATATATATCCACCTTCACTGGATTTGAAGGAAACTACAGATAACCTTACAGGCACATCATATTTATACCTATATCTCTATAAAATGATGCGGGCCTTCTCTCCCGTAGACTTTATGACAAAAGAGGTGATTACAATTTCGACATCGTAAACTATACCTTTCTGGACAGTAATATTCCAGTTGGACCTGCATATGGAGTATACATATCTCGCCTTGTAGCATTTGCTAGATTCTGTTTTAAATGTGACGATTTTAATCAACGTCAAAAACATTGGTGAAAAAACTCATAAAACAGTGTTATACCACCAAGCGCCTCCACTCAAAGTTTCTCAAATTTGGCGATACATATCGCATGCTGATCTGTGGCGTTACGTTTCTTAACTTGTGTCTAATTCCGCTTAATCCGGTGCTAGGGACCGTGCGAACCCATGAACTTCAGGATCTTCATGGTGCTCATTTGAACGATCACAATCAAAGCGTGACTGAGATACAACATTCTCTAGATGACGGCTTCACAACGAATATCATATGGATTAAGAATACTGATCAACGATACGGATTTGATATTGTTGGAACATCATGATGTCTTGCCGGCATCATTGAAAACTGTTCACCGCTTCTGTCTTGCAGGAAACTAGCCTATGTTTATGTATACTATGATTGTCTTTTTGAATTTGGTGCTAATATTGTTATATGGAATATGGAATAAATCTTGAATTAAGGACGCGGATATTCTTTAATGGACGACGGCTGGATTATGAATGACGGACCAGACGCTTGTAATCAGGATTATAGCATCTACATGATACTAAATATATTCCATACTAGGTTCAAAGATCTCTGGCATGTCTGAATAGTAACCACCGAGCTATGTTTTTGGTTAAGCTATTGTTGCTTCATCAGTGGGGATATTGTGGGGTGGTTTGCCCCAGTATACTATCCGCACGTCTCAAATAATGCGGGGTTATTCCGCACCGGATCGCCCTGCATCATCCCTACATGTTGCGAGCCCGCGAGGTAGACACAATGATATGGTTTCGGACATGTAATTAGCGGGGTACGGACAATTGTACCCCCGGACATATTACCCCGGTCAATTCAAAACACCCACAACCCCTCCCCCAATCCACCCGTCTGATAAATTCAGCCTCCGATAAATTTCTTCCCCACAACACAATATTAAAATGTTAATTTTGTTCTGTTTTATTTTATTCATAAAATTGAAAAAAATACTGTCATAAGATTGTGATTTAGTTTGAACTTTTGTTATGAAAACGGAATGTGTCCAGATGATGGAGGATTTCATGTTCCTTTTGTTCCATGTTTTCTTCAGTGTTTAGGTTAGTTCAATTCTGCTTTTGAAGAACTCATCAAATGTCTTGTCTCAGCAAAGATAATACTCGCAAGTAGAAATTGCTCACCACTACTTATCCACTAATCGTCAAACGTATGGTATAGTGTTTTTTCGATAAACGTACACCCATTTCTCTGAAACTCAAGTTCAGGGCTTTCATTCAGCACTTCAATCCTCATACCTAAAATGTAAACAAATCGTCCCATTTTAGGGCCAAGAAACAGTCCTTTTTATCATGATTGTGTAAATATGTACATTTTATGTTAATTAGACATCCACGCATTAATCTTAAGCATTATATAAGTTTATGATATAGTATTATATTCACTATCTTTAGCCTAGTTTGTTCTATTCCAGTGCTATCCTTGTTTACTGTCAACCATTTGCTACATACGAGATTTAATAACAAGAAATGGAATTACGAACGAATTTCTCACACTTGTGTCATTCAATTAACCATATTCCGTGTTTACTATGGTGAGTTTTTATTTCAGGCTTGATAATTTTTTTTGCGTTTTGTCCTGTTCCAAAATTCTTTGTATACGCGGGTTTCATATGAAGTGTGAACGCCTATCAACACGTTGACGTTCTCAATTTAATCTCCTGTGCCCTACATATTTCCACAGATAATCTTCCACTTCTGGTCACCTCAGCATGCGAATCGGTGGCAGAAATCCGGATACAGTTATTCGACGGAATCCCAGGCATGCAATCGTGTAATTAATTCGTACTCGTGTGTCTGCGCTCCACAAGCACACGAATCTGGAAATGAAGCTCTAATTAGTATGCATTATCAATTGTTGTTTTATCCGATAGCAGTAGAATCCCTGAAGCCTTTTGTCTTTGATCAATGAAACTTATCCTGATGAAACATTCGTGCTCTCGAGCAGATATTTTTCTCTTGTAGTTATTTCAGTTGCATTTGAACAAAAAGATACATGCTAATCAAAATGAATTTACGTAACACAAGATACTATTGTTAATTTATATATCATGTTTTCCCTCAGTAGTATAATCACATTGTATTCGCAATATATATCATTGCTTATTATCATAGGAAGCGTTCTCTCTTGAAGGAAGCTAACCTATGTTTATGTAAACTATGATTTTTAGCTCATCTGGGCCGAAGGCCCGATAGGCTAATGTCATGGTCTGATTGTCCGTCGTCCGTCGAGCGTCGTGTGTCGTCCGTCGTCGTCCGTAAACATCTTCTTCTCTAAAACCGCTTGGCCGATTAAGCTGAAACTTGGTATGCAGGTTCCCCCCCAGTGAGTACACCAGAATTTGTTGATGCGGTGTCGATATGATTTTAGATATGGCTGCCATGGCGGCCATCTTGAATTTGCCAGTGAAATCTGGTCATCATTATTTTTCGGTAAATACTTCATGGATCTTTGTCAAATTTGGTACACCGGTTCCCCTTTGGGTCTAGCTGTATAGCATGTGTACCTTAGTCTAATTTGAATATCCAATATGGCCACCAGGCGGCCATCTTGGATTTCCCCATGAAACGTGGTTATTGCGATTTCTCAGGAACTACTGCGTGGATCTTTCTCAAATTTGGTACACAGGTTCTCCTTGGGATCTAGTTGTGCAAGATGCCTTTTGTGGTCTGATTCAAAAATCCAATATGGCCACTAGGTTGCCATCTTAGATTTCCCCATGGAACTTTTTTATTGCGATTTCTCAGGAATCACTGCGTGAATCTTTCTCAAATTTGGTACAAAGGTTCCCCTTGGGGTCTCGCTGTGCAAGATAACTTCTGTGGTCTGATTCAAAAATCCAATATGGCCACCAGGCAGCCATTTTGGATTGCCCCATGAAACATTGTTATCGGGATTTCTCAGGAACTACTGCATGGAGCTTTCTCAAATTTGGTACACAGGTTCCCCTTCAGGTCTAGTTGTGCAAGATACCTTTCCTGGTCCGATTCGAAAATCCAATATGGCCACCAGGCGGCCATCTTGAATTTCCCCATGAAATTTTGTTATCGTGAATTCTCAGGAAATTACTGCATGGAGCTTTGTCAACTTGGGTACACAGTTGTGCAAGATACCTTTTTTCGTCCATTTCGAAAATCCAATATGGCCGCATCTTGAATTTCCCATAAAACTTTGTTATCATGAAATCTCAAGAAATTACTGCATGGATCATTTAGTCTTCAGGGGGGACAAAACAAGTTAGAAACTCATCTATTGCAGTTCTTTAGTAAAAATTTCTTACAGCTACTTTCTCCAGTTACAGTTAGATGTGCTGCAGTGTCGTGGCACTATCTTTTATTTCGTGCTCATGCTGTTCTATGAATTAGTCTTTAGATTATGGAGGCGGAAAATCTTTAGTGCACCAGGCTTGAATATTGAATGACGACGTAAACGCTTGTATTCCCAAATATCATTCGAGATTCGTTCGCGATTTTCGTAATTTTATTTTTTCGCGATTGTTTTTCAAACAAATGATTGAATCTCGATCGATCGGTGCCTCATAGTTTTCTTCTGTTTGTAATGGGTTTTCATCAAGGAAATATTTACGAAAGAATCACGATAATGTGATCTTTGTTGTTTTAGATATTGAACTGGCCCATACGTTTTGTATGCCCTTCATTTATCTTAATTAATTCTTTAATCAAACTATACCAAATTAATATTAAAATAAAAGCGTCACATTAGACATTCAGTAGCGGGCTGTCGTCCATAAAGAATCGATTTGCTTAATACATAACACAATATTTGTACCAAAATACAAGCAGTTATGAAACATAAAATAAATAAAATAGTTCATTGTAAGTAAGAAGCTGTGAGACAGTATTCAATGGCGGGGCGATACATATTTCCGTCGTCAAATCCTCATCTTTGACCAGTATTTATATCTTATATCTTAACTTCTTCAATTCGAAATCACAACCTTACAGAAGAAACGTCTACTTTTATAAACATGTTTTGTTAGTTACGTATATTGCTTGATGGCGCGGATAAATCCTCCCGAGAAACTTTCCGTTAACAACGTGATATTTGATGGACTGAGATATTGCCACACATTCCGAAGATTTTTTTTAACCGTTTGCTTTTATTGCCGCCCTTGATCGCCATTATTCCAAAAATAGACAGCGTTAATACTATATTATGAGATATTGAAAAGGGAGAAGATGGGATTACTCGAACGGTTTAAAAATAGCAGGACTATTTTCCTTTATCAAAATAGACTATTCAACTTTGATGAAAAATGAAACTAATTCATAAGATGTCCTTATACAATGAAAAGATCTAATCTGTAAAATAGGGCACACTGATACATTTTTCATGCATTGCGGGTATGCGGGCCCTGCTTGCTTCTAGTGTACGTATTTCAGCTACGCCCTTTAGTAAATACATACCTAAAGAATATTTTGACACGCTCTGCAACATATGTAGTCGGCAAGGCATGGCAGCTGTGTTCAAGCTTATTGAGGTCTACATGAATATATTAGCACTGGATACTCGAACTTTAAGGGGCTTCCCCTCAGATTTTATGAAAATTGGAGCGTTCAACATTGGCGTAAACAGCCAGTTACTGCTATTTGGTGCGCCTTTGTAGCACCTATATCGTCTATGCAATGTGAAACTAGACAAATGATCCTTGTTTTGCTGAGAGATAATTTGAACAAAGCCCACATTCCCCCCAAGGAATACCGACTATCCATAGCATTCTGGTAACAGTTGTGTCTATCCCACAAATTTCTTCGTATATAAATATCATAGTTTATTCACAACTCTATCATCGGATTTTGTGAAAGATTTTCAAAACTTATCATGTCACGGCGACGTCTGTGTTATCGATGGGGATGTCGATTTCTTCCCTAGTTGATGAAGGTCGCGTATGATAATTTATGTCCACCTGTCTGATTTTGGTATACGAAAATTCTTATCCGAGATTCAAATTAAATACGGTAAAACACGTAAAGAGGTAATCTCGACATGCTGAGCACCATCCAGTTTCGTGATATGGAAAGACAAAAACCCAACGAAAAGGGGGGACTTGGGGGACCCAAATGTTCATACGTCTGACCGTATTCGGTTGAACAGCGGATACCATCTCAATGAACTTTGACCAAGTCCCTTTTTCCACCCATTACCTGTTCAAATACATCTGGTCATATCAGGTGTGCGACTGTTTTCACATTTTATTTATTATCCCAGTATTCACGTTAACATCTACAACCCTAAAAAATCTATCTACAAGTCCGCACATAGTTTTGCTCACGTTGAGCATATCGTAAACAGTAAGATTAACGATTTGAAATGCCTAGCCCTATGATGTAGCTACGGGGTTGTAGTACAAGTAAAACGTACGTAGAAATAATGTTTCAATCGCCACAGTGCATCCATGACGCCTTTGTTTCTAATCAGACCCACATTGGCCTTCACACCAGCCGCCTTGTCATAGAGGACATCGCCCCCTACAAATTAAAAACAAGAGCCCGATGGGCTTCACTATATGACTGTGGATATATCAGATTGCAGAAACCAAACATTTAAGAGACACAAAATGACGGACCTTCGAGACCCTAGCCATGATCCTTCGACATTATGCAATAACCAGAATTTGGCCTTGATCAAATAGGTCAAGGTGAGTGAAATTGGAAAGTTTTGGTAGTCCGTCACCTGTTGCATAAGTAGTACGAATTTGGAGAGCCTAGATTTAATACTTCAACAGACATCATCAATGCTAAAATTTGACCGTGACAAAATATGTCAAGGCCAATCATCTTCAATACGATTCCGATCCATCGCCAGTTGCATATTTTATATGAATTTGGAAAACCTAACAATATTCTTCAAGAGATAGTGTGTAATAAGCAAGAGGGAGACACAGATGGACGGACCACACAGACAATTCCCTTCGGCCTAATTTCACTGAGGGGTAAATATCAATAGGCATCTTCTTTGTCATCACAAGCTACATCTCTGAACTGTACTTATACTTAGCAAATTTCAAGGATTGATTGATTTTCGGCCACAGTGTGGTTTTGTGCCTTGTAACCATGGTGGAGATTATATTGAACCGCTTGGTCGGCATCGGGCCTCACAGTTATTTGTTCTGAATACGAAATTGCATTCAATAAATACTCCCGCGTTTGGGCCGTTTTTGACGATCTGGCGGTCACATAGTTCATCATTTTCTAACAGATAGCTTCATGAGGCTATTATATCATCGCTCCAAAATATTTGTATCTAATACCACCCAAGCCGGTGCTCGGGGCCGTGTGGTCAAGACATTTAATATGTCCACATGAACAGCTACAATAACAGCGTGCCTGGGATACAAATCATCACAGGCGTTACTTTTGATTCCTGTGATGTTTTAAGAAATATGCAGTTAGTAAATTTATCTGCGGGGTCAGTAGTATACAAAGAGTAAAACGGAAGGCTAGCGCCTCACTGCGCATGCGCAGAACAAAAAATGGGGAGGTTTTGGGGGTGTATTGGGGCGTGATGAGACGAAATGGGGCGTGGCCTGAGTGGATATGTGTGTGGGTGGGTTCAAAATGGCGGACTGTAAGTAGCCGCCATTTTGAACCCACCCACTCACCCCGTGCAATTTTTTTTTCAAAATGGCGGCTACTTACAGTCCGCCATTTTGAACCCACCCACACACCAAAGGTCAATGAGTGCATATTTCCGGCAGAAAAAAAAAAAAGTTCCGGCAAAAAAAAAAAAAAAAAATGTATTCATGCGCGGTGATGCGGTTTGGCCGTGGTTTTGGCGGTGATTCGGTCTCGGGAAAAAGCTTCCGCGGAGAAAAAGTAGTCCCTAGATAAAATGGTCCGATTGGGTCGAGTGAGGTATCAAAGTGAAGCTTATGTGAAGGGGCATCTAATGGGCTGGGTGTGGGGTTGAACTATCGGCCTTCTGCGCATGCGCGGTGGCCGAAGGGTATGAAAATAGCCGTGTTGGAGCTAGGGAAGCCCCTAAGGGTCCGATGGGGTCGAGTGAGGTATCAAAGTGAAGCTTATGTGAAGGGGCATCTAATGGGCTGGGTGTGGGGTTGAACTATCGGCATTCTGCGCATGCGCGGTGGCCGAAGGGTATGGAAATAGACGTTTTGGAGCTAGGGGAGACCCTAATGGACCAATGGGGTCGAGTGAGGTATCGATGTGAAGCATTCGTGAAGGGGCATCTGATGGGCTGGGTGTGGGGTTGAACTATCGGCATTCTGCGCATGCGCGGTGGCCCAAGGGTATGGAAATAGACGTTTTGGAGCTAGGGGAGTCCCTAATGGACCAATGGGGTCGAGTGAGGTATCGATGTGAAGCATTCGTGAAGGGGCATCTGATGGGCTGGGTGTGGGGTTAAACTATCGGCATTCTGCGCATGCGCGGTGGCCCAAGGGTATGGAAATAGACGTTTTGGAGCTAGGGGAGTCCCTAATGGACCAATGGGGTCGAGTAAGGTATCAAAGTGAAGCATTCGTGAAGGGGCATCTGATGGACTGGGTGTGGGTTGAAATATCGGCATTCTGCGCATGCGCGGTGGCCGAAGGGTATGAAAATAGCCTTTTTGGAGCTAGGGGAGCCCCTAGTGGACCGATGGGGTCGAGTGAGGTATCAAAGTGAAGCATTCATGAAGGGGCATCTGATGGACTGGGTGTGGGGTTGAAATATCGGCATTCTGCGCATGCGCGGTGGCATGTAGCGAAAGTGGACATTTTCGGGCAGTACATGAAGGTATTTGGGATCGAGATGGGCTATTCACGGTTCGAATGTGTCCTGGAAGGTGTCATCTTGTAGTTCTCGGGGTGTACATTCCGATTTGAGGGATGTTCGCGTCATCTGTGACGTCATCGGTGACGTCATCGGTACGAGTAGTAGCGAAAGTGGACATTTTCGGGCAGTACATAAAGGTATTTGGGTCGAGATGGGCTATTCACGGTTCGAATGCGTCCTGGAAGGTGTCATCTTGTAGTTCTCGGGGTGTACATTCCGATTTGAGGGATGTCCGCGTCATCTGTGGCGTCATTGATGACGTCATCGGTACGAGTAGTAGCGAAAGTGGACATTTTGTGGGTGCGTGGGGGTGAGTTTGGTGTAGAGATGGACCATCCTTAGTCCGAATGCGTCGTGTGAGGTGTCATTTTGTAGCTCTCGGAGTGTACAATCCGAATTGAGGCATGTCCGAAGCATCTGTGACGTCATCGATGACGTCATCAGTAGGAGTATTAGCGAAAGTGAGCCTTTTGGGGCAGTGCAGGAAGGTATTTGGTGTAGAGATGGACCATCCGCGTTGCGAATGCGTCGTGTGGGGTGTCATGTTGTAGCTCTCGGAGTATAGACCCTGATTTCAGGGATATTTACAGCATCTGTGACGTCATTGGTGACGTCATTAGTACAAGTTGTAGCGAAAGTGGGCATTTTTTAGCAGTGAAGGATGTTATTTGGCCTTTTGGGGCAGTGCAGGAAGGTATTTGGTGTAGAGATGGACCATCCGCGTTTGCGAATGCGTCATGGGATGTGTCATGTTGTAGCTCTCGGAGTATACACCCTGATTTCAGGGATATTTACAGCATCTGTGACGTCATCGATGACGTCATTAGTACAAGTTGTAGCGAAAGTGGGCCTTTTGAAGGTGTTTGGGGTAGAGATGGACCGCTATGGATCCGAATGGGTCGTGGAGGGTGTCAAAGTGAAGCTTGTGTGGGGTAGAGTCAGAATGGCGTGTTTTTGAATGCAAGTCGCGTCAATCTGCGCAGGCGCAGTTGGTTGTAGTAAGTAAAAGTGGTCATTTTCGGGCAGTACATGAAGGTATTTGGGATCGAGATGGGCTATTCACGGTTCGAATGCGTCCTGGAAGGTGTCATCTTGTGGTTCTCGGGGTGTACATTCCTATTTGGGGGATGTTCGCGTCATCTGTGACGTCATCGGTACGAGTAGTAGCGAAAGTGGACATTTTCGGGCAGTACATGAAGGTATTTGGGATCGAGATGGGCTATTCACGGTTCGAATGCGTCCTGGAAGGTGTCATCTTGTAGTTCTCGGGGTGTACATTCCGATTTGGGGGATGTTCGCGTCATCTGTGACGTCATCGGTGACGTCATCGGTACGAGTAGTAGCGAAAGTAGACATTTTCGGGCAGTACATGAAGGTATTTGGGATCGAGATGGGCTATTCACGGTTTGAATGCGTCCTGGAAGGTGTCATCTTGTAGTTCTCGGAGTGTACATTCCGATTTGAGGGATGTTCGCGTCATCTGTGACGTCATCGGTGACGTCATCGGTACGAGTAGTAGCGAAAGTGGACATTTTCGGGCAGTACATGAAGGGGTTTGGGGTCGAGATGGGCTATTCACGGTTCGAATGCGTCCTGGAAGGTGTCATCTTGTAGTTCTCGGTGTGTACATTCCCATTTGAGGGATGTCCGCGTCATCTGTGACGTCATTGATGACGTCATCGGTACGAGTAGTAGCGAAAGTGGAGATTTTGTGGGTGCGTGGGGTAAGTTTGGTGTAGAGATGGACCATCCTTAGTCCGAATGCGTCGTGTGAGATGTCATTTTGTAGCTCTCGGGGTGTACAATCCGAATTGAGGCATGTCCGAAGCATCTGTGACGTCATCGATGACGTCATCAGTAGGAGTATTAGCGAAAGTGAGCCTTTGGGGCAGTGCAGGAAGGTATTTGGTGTAGAGATGGACCATCCGCGTTGCGACTGCGTCGTGTGGGGTGTCATGTTGTAGCTCTCGGAGTATAGACCCCGATTTCAGGGATATTTACAGCATCTGTGACGTCATTGGTGACGTCATTAGTACAAGTTGTAGCGAAAGTGGGCATTTTTTAGCAGTGAAGGATGTTATTTGGCCTTTTGGGGCAGTGCAGGAAGGTATTTGGTGTAGAGATGGACCATCCGCGTTGCGAATGCGTCATGGGATGTGTCATGTTGTAGCTCTCGGAGTATACACCTCCATTTCAGGGATATTTACAGCATCTGTGACGTCATCGATGACGTCATTAGTACAAGTTGTAGCGAAAGTGGGCCTTTTGGGGCAGTGCAGGAAGGTATTTGGTGTAGAGATGGACCATCCGCGGTCCAAATGGACCGTGTGAGGTGTCATCTTGTAGCAACGCCCACCAACATCATTCTTAATGCTTCAACGCCCTGGTGAAATAGCTCAGAAGCTTTGATATTCCATGGAATTGTCACTAATTCTTCGAAATGCAGTGATGCCCGTCAACGCCCGTCGTTACACCTTAACACTCTAACATAACGCCCTGATATAGACCAGAGAGAGAACAACAACAACAACAAGGATGACACATGAGAGAACAACAACAACAAGAAGTTTTTTTCATATAGTTTATTTTCCCCAATATTACATCACACCCACGCTGGGGGAGCCGCGTTGGGTATATTTACAATTCAAGAAGATTCTTATCCAATCAGAGGCCACCATTTGCATGTTTCATATTCGTTCCTGTCCGTTAGATGTACTCTTGTCCAATCAGAAGTCTCCATTTCAGAAAGTGCCATCTGAACCGTTTATTCTAATCATCGTCGGGCAGGCCAGGATACCGTTGAGGCAACATATCCTCAGATAGTTGCTTGCGCATTCTGAGTATCTATCAGTGCATGGGTGAATACTTTCATCCGATGGAGGTGGTGGTGGTCAGTTTAACCACGAAGAACGCAACATTGGTCATTATCTCCACTATCCACTTGGTGTTACAATTCAAGAAGACTTGTCCAATCAGAGGCCACCATTTGCATCTGTCATATTCGTTCCTGTCCGTTAGATGTATTCTTGTCCAATCAGAAGTCTTCATTTCAGAAAGTTCCATCTTCGGCCATGGCCATGTTCGCTCTGAACCGTTTATTCTAATCACCGTCGGTCAGGCCAGGATACGGTTGAGGCAACATATCCTCAGATAGTTGTTTGCGCATTCTGAGAATCTATCAGTGCATGGGTGAATACTTTCATCCGATGGGTTGGTCGGTCAGCTTGGTCACGAAGAACGCAACATTGGTTACCCTCTCCACTTTCCACTTGGTGTTGGGGCGTTGTTGTTGGGCCCATTCCAAGGGATCCACGTTGGCCAGGTTCTCCAGCATCGTCTCTAGCGACGCCTGGTTAATGATGGTAAACGGTTGGTCAAATACCCGGATATTACTGCTCGGGTAAAAGTATCGGACTTGATCTGTCTCCTTATGCTGCAGCACATAACCAAACGCCAGATTTAATTTGAAGGACGTTGCTTGGTCATTGAAGGTGGCTTCCACGTAGCTGCCTAGACGGGCGAGGTCGGTCAGTCGAAAATTGTAGATATCTTGAATAGGGCGATGACGGTAGAAACAGTGCCGTATCATGGTCCAATGGCGCCGATAGATGTCACTCACTGGATGGGCGCCCTGTAAGAGAGCGCTAGGAACATTTATGGGCTCGTCCAGAAAATGTTCGATGTTATCAGGCGTATGACTCGAAACCGTAACAGTGGGGTCCGGTTGGATATCCAGGCCCTCCTGGACCGTAGGTATAGGCAGGCTCTTCGTCATCGCATCACCAGTGGCGTTCGTCTCTCCGGGTTCATCTTCACTGGGTCTGACCTTCCGCGGCTCCTCTTTAGTGGAAAGTTGTCGCCCAACCCGTAGAGACGGGGCATGCATCAAACGTTGGTGCTGCCTAAACCGACTGGGTCGTTTGAAGAGTCTACCACAATCATTACATAGTACCGTCGCACCCGCGTGGAGTACCCTCTCATGACGCAGTAAATGATCCTTCCGATTGAATGACCGTGCGCAGATTATACAAGTATACCGAGCATCGTTGTGGGTGGAGGCCTGGTGGCGTCGTAACGTAACTAGACGAGTAAACAGCTTCTGGCAGGTTGTGCAAGTGAACATCTTGGTGGTTGACAGAGTGTCTGATGAAACGGCCAGGCCGCCTCCCTTTTATAGCACGCTAGCTGGTGATCTATTTTTAGCACAGTCAGTTCAACTATCCCCAAGTCGAGGGCCGAGCCGTGACATCTTCGGTAACATCCGTGTCTCTTCGGTCACCTCCGTACCGTCAACGATCAACATGTAGACATATAGAGTATGTACGGCATGTTATGATATTCATCAGTGCATGAGTGACGCATTCAGCCGATGGGAGTGGTCGGTCAGCTTGGTAACGAAAAACGTAACATTGGTCACACTCTCCACTGTCCACTTGGTTTTGGGGCGTTGTTGTTGGGCCCATTCCAAGGGATCCACGGTGTCCAGTTTCTCCAGCATCGTCTCTAGCGACACTCGGTTAATGATGGTAAACGGTTGGTCAAATACCCGGATGTTACTACTCGGGTAAAAATATCGGACTTGGACTGTCTCTTTATGCTGCAGCACATAACCAAACGCCAGATTCAATGTGAAGGCCGTAGTTTGATCATTGAAGATGGCTTCCACGTAGCTACGTAGACGGGCGAGGTCAGTCAGTCGGAAATTGTAGATATCTTGAATAGGGCGATGACGGTAGAAACAGTGCCGGATCATGGGTCAATGGCGCCGATAAATGTCACTCACTGGATGGTCTTCGTGTGACAGATCGCTGGGAACATTTATGGCTTCGTCCACGAAGTGTACTTTGCCCTCCACGTCGTACAAAATTTGGCCCAAGGTCTTGTCGTCGGAATTTGACTGTTGAATTAGGGCGACATCATCATCGGCCCTCGTGCGATGGGTGGGAGTTCCCCCTGCTTCGATATTGATGCCTACGGGCTCTTCTATCTGCAAACGTGGCTGCGGAACAGGGTGTCGTGTGCGTTGGTCTCGCAGCAACTGACTGGTCAGTTTGAAAAGCCGACCACATTCTTCGCATGGACGCTTGGGTACTTCATGGCGTGCATGTGTGTGGCGCTGTAAATGATCTCGGCGCTGAAACGACAGTGTACATATCGTACAGTTATACCGGGCGGTTCCTTCGTGCTTGGTAGCCTCATGGCGGCGCAAGTCGTGCAGACGAGTGAATGATTTCGAGCACGTAGTACAAGTGAACATCTTGGTGGTTGACAGAGTGTCTGATGAAACGGTCAGGCCGCTTCCTTTTATAGCACGCTAGCTGAGGTTGGAAGTGACATTTGCATATGACCTCTGTGAGGTCACTTCCGCTTCCGTTCATGGATATGTCCCATAATGCACCGGGTCAAAATACTCGCTTCTGATTGGACGAGAGCTCTGTGACGGATTTTAAATACTCGCTTCTGTTTGG
Organism: Hanleya hanleyi; assembly: GCA_036873755.1. Lineage (NCBI taxonomy): Eukaryota > Metazoa > Mollusca > Polyplacophora > Lepidopleurida > Hanleyidae > Hanleya > Hanleya hanleyi. The sequence goes on along the minus strand of JAVTVY010044326.1, from coordinate 41,971 downwards.
TGTACGTCGCTAAAGGTGACCGGAACTGACCTTTGACCCCGGCGCGCGCGGTGTAAAGGTTTCCACCGCGGTGCGGTGGAAACCTTTGCGCGCCGGGGTCAAAGGTCAGTTCCGGTCACCTTTAGCGACGTACACCAAACAGAAGCGAGTATTTAAAATCCGTCACAGAGCTCTCGTCCAGTCAGAAGCGAGTATTTTGACCCGGTGCATTATGGGACATATCCAAGATGGCGGTTCTAAAATGGCGGATCCAATATGGCGGCTCCAAAATGGCGGCGTATGAGAGCTTCTGGACATGGACCTGATAGAAGTCCGGAATGGTGGAACATTCGTAAACATTCGGGCACTTTACATCCGGGGACTTTTACATCCGAAGAGACACGGAAGTGCCCGAACATGATATCAGCTAGCGTGCTATAAAAGGGAAGCGGTCTGGCCGTTTCATCAGACACTCTGTCAACCACCAAAATGTTCACTTGTACTACGTGCTCGAAATCATTCACTCGTCTGCACGACTTGCGCCGCCATGAGGCTACCAAGCACGAAAGAACCGCCCGGTATAACTGTACGATATGTACACTGTCGTTTCAGCGCCCGGATCATTTACAGCGCCACACACGTGCACGCCATGAAGTACCCAAGCGTCCATGCGAAGAATGTTTTCGGCTTTTCAAACTGACCAGTCAGTTGCTGCGACACCAACGCACACGACACCCTGTTCCGCAGCCACGTTTGCAGGTAGAAGAGCCCGTAGGCATCAATATCGAAACAGGGGGCTCCCACCCATCGCACGAGGGCCGATGATGATGTCGCCCTAATTCAACAGTCAAATTCCGACGACAAGACCTTGGGCCAGATTTTGTACGACGTGGAGGGCAAAGTACACTTCGTGGACGAAGCCATAAATGTTTCCAGCGATCTGTTACACGAAGACCATCCAGTGAGTGACATCTATCGGCGCCATTGGCCCATGATCCGGCAATGTTTCTACCGTCATCGCCCTATTCAAGATATCTACAATTTCCGACTGACCGACCTCGCCCGTCTACGTAGCTACGTAGAAGCCATCTTCAAAGATCAAACTACGGCCTTCAAATTGAATCTGGCGTTTGGTCATGTGCTGCAGCATAAAGAGACAGTCCAAGTCCGATATTTTTACCCGAGCAGTAACATCCGGGTATTTGACCAACCGTTTACCATCATTAACCGAGTGTCGCTAGAGACGATGCTGGAGAAACTGGACACCGTGGATCCCTTGGAATGGGCCCAACAACAACGCCCCAACACCAAGTGGACAGTGGAGAGTGTGACCAATGTTACGTTTTTCGTTACCAAGCTGGCTGACCACTCCCATCGGCTGAATGCGTCACTCATGCACTGATGAATACCATAACATGCCGTACATACTCTATATGTCTACATGTTGATCGTTGACGGTACGGAGGTGACCGAAGAGACACGGATGTTACCGAAAATGTCACGGCTCGGCCCTCGACTTGGGGATAGTTGAACTGAGTGTGCTAAAAATAGATCACCAGCTAGCGTGCTATAAAAAGGAAGCGGCCTGGACGTTTCATCAGACACTCTGTCAACCACCAAGATGTTCACTTGCACAACTTGCCAGAAGCTGTTTACTCGTCTAGATAATTTACGACACCACGAGGCCTCCACCCACAACGATGCTCGGTATACTTGTACAACCTGCGCACGGTCATTCAATCGGGAGGATCATTTACTGTGCCACGAACGCTCATTCCACGAGGGCGCGACGGAACAATGTAACGGTTGTGGTCAACTCTTCAAACGACGCAGTCAGTTGCTGCGACACCAACGGTTGATTCATGCCCCGGTACCATGGCATGTGCGACAACTTCCTACTGAGAAGGAGCCGCGGAAGGTCAGACCTAGTGAAGATGAGCCCGGGGAGACGAATGCCACTGGTGATGCGATGAAGGAGAGCCCGTCTATACCCACAGTTCAGAGCCTGGATATCCAGCCGGACCCCACCGTTACGGTTTCGAGTCAGACGCCTGACAACATCGAACATTTTCTGGACGAGCCCATAAATGTTCCTAGCGATCTCTTACAGGGCGCCCATCCAGTGAGTGACATCTATCGGCGCCATTGGTCCATGATACGGCACTGTTTCCACCGTCATCGCCCTATTCAAGATATCTACAATTTCCGACTGACCGACCTCGCCCGTCTACGTAGCTACGTAGAAGCCATCATCAAAGATCAAACTACGGCCTTCAAATTGAATCTGGCGTTTGGTTATGTGCTGCAGCATAAAGAGACAGTCCAAGTCCGATACTTTTACCCGAGCAGTAACATCCAGGTATTTGACCAACCGTTTACCATCATTAACCGAGTGTCGCCAGAGACGATGCTGGAGAAACTGAACACCGTGGATCCCTTGGAATGGGCCCGGTTGCAACGCCCCAACACCAAGTGGACAGTGGACAGTGTGACCAATGTTGCGTTCTTCGTGACCAAGCTGACCGACCAACCCATCGGGTGAATGTATTCACCCAGGCACTGATAGATACTCAGAATGCACAAGCAACTATCTGAGGATATGTTGCCTCAACGGTATCCTGGGCTGCCCGATGATGATTAGAGTAAACGGTTCAAAGCGAACATGGCCGAAGATGGAACTTTCTGAAATGAAGACTTCTGATTGGACAAGAATACATCTAACGGACAGGAACGAATATGACAGATGCAAATGGTGGTCTCTGATTGGACAAGTCTTCTTGAATTGTAACACCAAGTGGATAGTGGAGATAATGACCAATGTTGCGTTCTTCGTGGTTAAACTGACCACCACCTCCATCGGATTAAAGTATTCACCCATGCACTGATAGATACTCAGAATGCGCAAACAACTATCTGAGGATATGTTGCCTCAACGGTATCCTGGCCTGCCCGACGATGATTAGAATAAACGGTTCAGATGGCACTTTTTGAAATGGAGACTTCTGATTGGACAAGAATACATCTAACGGACAGGAACGAATATGAAACATGCAAATGGTGACCTCTGATTGGATAAGAATCTTCTTGAATTGTAAATATACCCAACGCGGCTCCCCCAGCGTGGGTATGATGTAACATTGGGGAGAATAAACTATAAGAAAAAAACTTCTTGTTGTTGTTGTTCTCTCATGTGTCATCCTTGTTGTTGTTAATTGCTGTTGTTGTTCTCTCTCTGGTCTATATCATGGCGTTATGTTAGAGTGTTAAGGTGTAACAACGGGCGTTGACGGGCATCACTGCATTTCGAAGAATTAGTGACAATTCCATGGAATATCAGAGCTTCTGAGCTATTTCACCAGGGCGTTGAAGCATTAAGAATGGTGTTGGTGGGCGTTGCTACAAGATGACACCTCACACGGTCCATTTGGACCGCGGATGGTCCATCTCTACAGCAAATACCTTCCTGCACTGCCCCAAAAGGCCCACTTTCGCTACAACTTGTACTAATGACGTCATCGATGACGTCACAGATGCTGTAAATATCCCTGAAATCGGGGTCTATGCTCCGAGAGCTACAACATGACACATCCCATGACGCATTCGCAACGCGGATGGTCCATCTCTACACCAAATACCTTCCTGCACTGCCCCAAAAGGCTCACTTTCGCTAATACTCCTACTGATGACGTCATCGATGACGTCACAGATGACGGGAACATCCCTCAATTCGGAATGTACACCCCGAGAACTACAAAATGACACCTCCCAGGACGCATTCAGACCAAGGATGGTCCAACTCGACCCCAAATACCTTCCTTCACTGCCCCAAAATGGCCACTTTACTTACTACAACCAAATGCGCATGCACAGATTGACGCGACTTGCATTTAAAAACACGCCATTCTGACTCTACCCCACACAAGCTTCACATTGATACCTCACACGACCCATTCGAACCGTGAATAGCCCATCTCAAACCCAAACACACACCCACATACACCCAACACGTCTATTTCTATACTACGTCCAGGCTGCGCATGCGCAAAATGCCGCTATTTCAATCCCACACCCAGCCCATCAGATGCTCCTCCACGAGAGCTTCAAAATAAGACCTCACTCGACCCCATTGGACCATTAGGGACTCCCCTAGCTCCCAAAACGTCTAGCGGGACCCATACAGGGTCCAGTTTTCGACACTAGGTGACCACATCCCGATAAAATGGCAAGTTTTCGACACCGGATGTGCCGCCATCTTGAACATACGTGCCGCCATCTTGGATATGCCCCATAATGCACCGGGTCAAAATACTCGCTTCTGATTGGACGAGAGCTCCGTGGCGGATTTGAAATACTCGCTTCTGATTGGACGAGAGCTCCGCATTGTGTCTGCGCATGCGCAGAATGATATTCCTACCGCACACCCAACCCATCAGATGCCCCTTCACGAATGCTTCACATGGATACCTCACTCGACCCCATTGGACCATTAGGGACTCCCCTAGCTCCCGGATTTGAAATACTCGCTTCCGATTGGACGAGAGCTCCGCATTGCGTCTGCGCATGCGCAGAATGATATTCCTACCGCACACCCAACCCATCAGATGCCCCTTCACGAATGCTTCACATGGATACCTCACTCGACCCCATTGGACCATTAGGGACTCCCCTAGCTCCAACACGGCTATTTCCATACCCTTGGGCCACCGCGCATGCGCAGAATGACGCTATGTCAACCCAGTAGTCGAGTCAGATGCCCCTTCACATAAGCTTCACTTTGATACCTCACTCGATCCCATTGGACCATTATTGGCTTCGCTAGCTCCAAAACGGCTATTTCCATACCCTTGGGCCACCGCGCATGCGCAGAATGCCGATATTTCAACCCCACACCCACCCCATCAGATGCCCCTTCACATAAGCTTCACTTTGATACCTCACTCGATCCCATTGGACCATTTGTGGCTCCCCTAGCTCCAACACGGCTATTTCCATACCCTTCGGCCACCGCGCATGCGCAGAATGCCGATACTTCAACCCCACACCCAGCCCATCAGAGGCTCCCTCACCTAGGCTTCACTTTAATACCTCACTCGACCCCATTCGACCATTAGGGGCTCCCCTAGCTCCAAAACGGCTATTTCCATACCCTTGGGCCACCGCGCATGCGCAGAATGACGCTAGTTCAACCCCAAACCCAGCCCATCAGATGCCCCCTCACCTAGGCTTCACATTGATACCTCATATGACCCCACTGGACCAGTAGTAAATCCCCTAGCTCCAAAACGGCTATTTCCATACCCTTGGGCCACCGCGCATGCGCAGAATGACGCTAGTTCAACCCCACACCCAGCCCATCAGATGCCCCTTCACCTAGGCTTTACTTTGATACCTCACTCGATCCCATTGGATCATTTGTGGCTCCCCTAGCTCCAACACGGCTATTTCCATATCCTTAGGCCACACGAGTTGTCTCCCTTGCGTCAATGTGTGCAGATGGCGCTACTCTCGACGCCGTGATATGGAAAGGGCATCCCCACACCATCCTGGAGCCGCCATTTTGTTTGTTGTTTTCTTGCGGAGATACACGGGACAATAAACGCTCGATCCTAGGGTGGTACAGATGCTAGACTGATCCTATTAACATGGTACAACACCTATAGATTGTGTTTATTACTAGGACGTCAGCGAAATCCTATTGCTTCACTTTGATACCTCACTCGACACAATCGGACCCCCATACTCCATATAGGTATTTTCCCGGATTTTTCGATAAAGTCCGAGTTCCGTTTTTTTTCAGGAAAAATTTTACATGCACTAACCCAGCCATAAAATACCCCTTCACCTAGGCTTCACTTTGATACCTCACTCGACTCCATTGGACCATTAGGAACTCCCCTACATCCCAAAACGGCTATTTTCATACCCTTCGGCCACCGCGCATGCGCAGAAGGCCGATATGTCAACCCCACACCCAGCCCATTAGATGCCCCTTCACATAAGCTTCACTTTCATACCTCACTCGACCCCATCGGACCATTTTATCTAGGGGCTACTTTTTCTCCGCGGAAGCTTTTTCCCGAGACCGAATCACCGCCAAAACCGCGGCCAAACCGCATCACCGCGGATGAATACATCCTGAATACATCCCCTGCAGCAATTGGAACTCTCCTGGATTGGAGGTAGCTTTTGGTCTTTCTGCCGGAACTATATTGCATTTGACCTCTGTGACCCTCCCGTGACCTCCCTAATATGCAAATTTCTGAGGTCAAGTGACCCTCAAATGCTCTTTGTATACTACTTGCCACTAAATTCCTCATTATGATATGTCTTACAACCTAGGAATAAATGACCACAAAGAGGCGACCCTGACAGAGCATCCTACCAGATATAAGGAAGGCCTGTCATTTCAATCCCGAGGCCTGTCATTTCATTCCTCATTATGATATGGTGTACAACCTAATGACCACAAAGATGAGACCATCCTAACATCCTATCAGATATAAGGCAGGCCTGTCATTTCAATCCTGAGGCCTGTCATTTCATTCCTCATTATGATATGGTGTACAAGCTAGGAATAATGATCACAAAGATGAGACCATCCTAGCATCCTGTCAGATATAAGACAGGCCTGTCATTTCAATTCAGAGGCCTGTCATTTCAATCCAGAGGCCTGTCATTTCATTCCTCATTATGATATGGTGTACAACCTAGGAATAATGACCACAAAGATGAGACCATCCTAACATCCTAACAGATATAAGGCAGGCCTGTCATTTCAATCCAGAGGCCTGTCATTTCATTCCTCATTATGATATGGTGTACAACCTAGGAATAATGACCACAAAAGTGAGAGCATCCTAACATCCTATCACATATAAGGCAGGCCTGTCATTTCAATCCAGAGGCCTGTCATTTCATTCCTCATTATGATATGGTTTACAACCTAGGAATAATGACCACAAAAGTGAGACCATCCTAACATCCTATCAGATATAAGGCAGGCCTGTCATTTCAATCCAGAGGCCTGTCATTTCATTTCTCATTATCATATGGTGTACAATCCAGGAATAATGACCACAAACGTGAGACCATCCTAACATCCTATCAGATATAAGGCAGGCCTGTCATTTCAATCATGAGGCCTGTCATTTCAATCCAGAGGCCTGTCATTTCATTCCTCATTATCATATGGTGTACAACCCAGGAATAATGACCACACAAGTGAGACCATCCTATCAGATATAAGGCAGGCCTGTCATTTCAATACTGAGGCCTGTCATTTCAATCCAGAGGCCTGTCATTTCATTCCTCATTATGATATGGTGTACAACCTAGGAATAATGACCACAAAAGCGAGACCATCCTAACATCCTATCACATATAAGGCAGGCCTGTCATTTCAATCATGAGGCCTGTCATTTGAATTCAGAGGCCTGTCATTTCATTCCTCATTATCATATGGTGTACAACCCAGGAATAATGACCACAAAAGTGAGACCATCCTAACATCCTATCAGATATAAGGCAGGCCTGTCATTTCAATCATGAGGCCTGCCATTTCAATTCAGAGGCCTGTCATCTCATTCCTCATTATCATATGGTGTACAACCCAGGAATAATGACCTCAAAAGTGATACCATCCTAACATCCTATCAGATATAAGGCAGGCCTGTCATTTCAATCATGAGGCCTGTCATTTCAATCCAGAGGCCTGTCATTTCAATCCAGAGGCCTGTCATTTCAATCCAGAGGCCTGTCATTTCATTCCTCATTATCATATGGTGTACAACCTAGGAATAATGACCACAAAAGTGAGACCATCCTAACATCCTATCAGATATAAGGCAGGCATGTCATTTCAATCCAGAGGCCTGGCTGCTGTGGGGAGGGGGTGCTGATTTGGTTTCAATACGGTGAATCATTCTAATCATTACTGTACTGTAATTGTTCTGCTCAATCTGTTGGGCGCTGTGATTAGCTAAATAAAGAAGTCTGAAGTCTGTCATTTCAATCCAGAGGCCTGTCATTTCATTCCTGATTATCATATGGTGTACAACCCAGAAATAATGACCACAAAAATGAGACCATCCTAAAATCCTATTAGATATAAGGCAGGCCTGTCATTTCAATCCAGAGGCCTGTCATTTCATTCCTCATTATCATATGGTGTACAACCTAGTAATAATGACCACAAAAGTGAGACCATCCTAACATCCTATCAGATATAAGGCAGGCCTGTCATTTCAATCCAGAGGCCTCTCATTTCAATCCAGAGGCCTGTCATTTCAATCCAGAGGCCTGTCATTTCATTCCTCATTATCATATGATGTACAATCCAGGAATAATGCCCACAAACGTGAGACCATCCTAGCATCCTATCAGATATAAGGCAGGCCTGTCATTTCAATCCAGAGGCCTGTCATTTCATTCTTCATTATGATATGGTGTACAACCTAGGAATAATGACCACAAAAGTGAGACCATCCTAACATCCTATCACATATAAGGCAGGCCTGTCATTTCAATCATGAGGCCTGTCATTTCAATTCAGAGGCCTGTCATTTCATTCCTCATTATCATATGGTGCACAACCTAGGAATAATGACCACAAAAGTGAGACCATACTAACATCCTATCAGATATAAGGCAGGCATGTCATTTCAATCCAGAGGCCTGGCTGCTGTGGGGAGGGGGGTGCTGATTTGGTTTCAATACGGTGAATCATTCTAATCATTACTGTACTGTAATTGTTCTGCTCAATCTGTTGGGCGCTGTGATTAGCTAAATAAAGAAGTCTGAAGTCCGTCATTTCAATCCAGAGGCCTGTCATTTCATTCCTCATTATCATATGGTATACAACCCAGAAATAATGACCACAAAAGTGAGACCATCCTAACATCCTATTGGATATAAGGCAGGCCTGTCATTTCAATCCAGAGGCCTGTCATTTCATTCCTCATTATCATATGGTGTACAACCCAGGAATATTATAATGACCACAAAAGTGAGACCATCCTAACATCCTATCAGATATAAGGCAGGCCTGTCATTTCAATCCAGAGGCCTGTCATTTCATTCCTCATAATATCATATGATAAATACCTCCATGATTTGACCCATCCTCGTCTGGAAGGCAATAAATTGAAGTTATCTGGCAACCAACTATGCCTGTTTGGATCCATTTTCGTAATTCCCACGGTTGAAACCACGTGATGACGCTTTTCTGAGTAAACTACACATTTATTGATTTACGCTGAACCGTCATACATATTCAAGCAAAGCACATGTTCACCTCACACTGTGAGTCACAGTGCGCACATGTTGTTCTCTAGCTTGGTTGTTCTCATGCATATTCATATGATGTGCACAGATTTTAATGACGTCAGGATCCAAGTGACCGGCTTCTAGCCGATCCCATTTGGATGTACGCCTGTTGCAAGTTATCCTGTCCAGCTTATTCGATTACCGCAGCATGGATATTAATAGCTTCGTGCACAATGCGATCCCAAAAGGTAGGTTCTTCCTCACGTCTCTGGGACGTAGGCTGATTATCTGAAGTCAAGCTCTCCGTATCAGTAATAGACTGTCGGTAGTTTCTGTTTCGGTATCGTTATCTGCCTCCCCAATTGGCTCCTGGGAGTCTTCAATTCCATGTACCGGTATATTCTTCTGGTGTCGCATCATATCGTAATGTTTGGCGTTCGCATTCAGAGCATGTATAACCCATGCCGACGGTTGAACGTCGACTGTGCACGTGTTTGGAATACGCTTGCTTTTATAGACAGTAACGCCGGTCAACGCCCAGCTCAACGCCTTGGTGAAATAGCACAGAAGCTCTGATTTGTCTAGACATTCCATGGAATTGACACTAAATCACCGAAATGCAGTGACGCCCGTCAATGCCCGTCGTTACGCCTTAACGCCCGTCTCAACACCATAACGCCCTATCACAACGCCTTATGCATTGTCGATCATCTATGGACGGACATCATTATGTTGGGGATTGAAGAAGATAAATTCCCGTCTCCAGCGGCGTCTCTATACAGGTTTGAAAAGCCTCATGCAGGGTCAGCAGATTCTGGGCACGTATAGTTGTGTTGAAATCCTCTTCGGGTGCTATCTGTTTCTTATGCAGCAGAAGTCACCCATTGGATGTCATCTATGAGATTACAACGCATGCGTTGGTGCTGAACGGACTCGGTGGATCCACCTTGAGATATATCAATAATAGCATCGAGTTGCACGTCCGCTTGACGCGTAAGGCTTCGGTTAGAATATTCTCGTTGTTGGTTCAAAGGTTACATTAAGCAAGGTGCACCAGCTCAGGCCTGGAGTTTTCAACATCAACGCTGTTCTTTCGATTTCCATATGGACTGGGTCTTTGTCCACCAATTTCATATGGGCCACGTGGTCGATATACTGCCGACGTAAAGCCCGTCGTAATCTGGGTACCAATGTGTTATGGGCTAAAATTGCGGCTTCCTCTTTCGAATACACTTTGTGATGAAACTTGTTTTCTGTGGCTTCCAACGTCTCGCCCATCTCGGCGTCCATACTTTCTTTGAACAAAAATCCTTCCATAGCCTCGAGTTCACATTGTATTCGTTCCCTTGTACGGGGTTGGGCTGGTCCTTCACGGTTGGGTGATATTCCGGGACTGATGGTATGAAGGGGTCTCGCTGTATGGGGGCGGGTTGCTGCTGCTGGACGGGTGCTGCCAGGTGTGGACTCGGTGGATGGTGTAGGGTATATAACGTTGTGGTGACCCCTCGCCGGATAACAGGTGGGTCGTCAACCGGCGATCTTCAGGGGTATGCCATTTTAAGTCTACGAACAGGTAGCCGTATTGACGGCGTCGCCCCTTGAAACGCCTGCATGAAATGTTCAATGTTCTTAGGTTAAATTAAACTATAAAACACACGGATTTGTGCTCCGTCGATGAGACTGGAGAACAACACAAGGTATTGGCACTTCAATGCAATATCTGGACGCCTTCCCTTGAGGAAAGAGATTCTGAGTCAAATAGATGACGGACATATTTCGATGATGGGATCCTTTGGAAAACAAGTCGGCAACGTGTGAATTGTCCTTGGCCGCACTCATCAGATCATCTATCACTGGTCTGCTCGGGGTCGAAGAGATACGCTTGATCGATATCGTGAGGAATCCCTGGGACGAAGCTCACATTCTGTAATCTTGTAGTTTCGTAGTCGGACTGCTATTGGCTGTAGCACCAGACTATACGGGTATAACCGAGGGCCCTGCTTCTAAGAATTTGATCACCCATGACGTCTTTCCACATCCCGTAGAGCCGCTCACCGTCATGGTATAGGGATGCTCTACTCCAATTGGTCGACCTATAGCGGGATTCGGTGGTGTCTCTTGGTTGTGTTTGCATTGAATGTGTCTGGGCATACTATCGCGACGAGAGAAGGTTCTCTGACAGAACGTACACGTTCACGACATGTTGATTAGTCGACCAATACATATGGACTGATGAGGAGCACGTGTTAATCCCTATATGTACATACACCACCGCCACCACGGCGACCATCACCACCACCATCAGCGCACATACCAATACTACCACCACCACCACACACCACCACCACTACTACTACCACCTCACTCACTCACTCGCTCAATCGCTCGCTCACTCACTCACTCACTCACTCACCATCGTTAGTGTGTCAAGTGCGTTAAGACGGGTTCTGGTCACGCCTCACGGGAGTTGGGCACGCCTCACTCACTCAATCACTCACGCTGTCAGTCACTCAGTCACTCACTCACTCACTCACGCATACACTTTTGTACCCAGGAGGAGGAGGTAACTCTACCATGGTAGGTCAAACCACATCCCCAGTATGCCTGAGATCATGAGTTCGGGATGCACTCCAGCGTGCACGAGTCGCCCCCTATAGGTTAGTGTATACGGGTAGACGTGTCTCAATGGCGCACCTGAGTGACGTTGCTCTTTGTCTACTATAGCTGCTCGCCTATCCCTACCATATAAAATCCGTCTTTTCCGCACGTGGGGGTTTACTTATCCCGCTTTTTTTTCGTAAAAAAACAAACATCCAATCTGCATATCTCGGCAGGCCACGATTTGCTTGGAACCATAATAACTCCTCTAGACCTGGTTGATAGGTTTTTCCCCAGTTTTTCATTTCGGAGAAAACCTGCATCCACCCATGACTTGATCGGCCTGGAGGCGCACTTCACATGGATACCCTCCCCGACACAGTACGCTCATTATGGACCCACCTCGACGCCAAAACGTCTATTCCTATACTTTTACTCCACACCGGTCCAGTTGGACGCTACCCCATGAGAGCTTCAAACTGATACCCCACACGACCCATTCGCACCACTATGGGTTCACCTCGACCCCAAAACGTCCCTTCCAGTGCCCTTTTCCACAATTCCCTGTCTATGCATGCGCAGAATGTCGAAAACGGACGACACACTAGTCCAGTCGGATGGTCCCCAACGAATGCTTCCCTTTGATATCTCCCGCAGGCCAATCGTACCGATATTGGTCCGTCGTGACCCCTAAACGTCCATTCAAATACTCTTTTTCTACTGCGCATGTGCAGATAGACGATATTCCCACCCAACACCCAGCCAGTTGGACCACAATGGGTCCACCTCTATAGTTACTTACATGAAAATTCTTGAATAAAGTCAACGTTTACATATGGACCAAACGACATTGCGCTTTTACCTCAGACAAATTAGTGGGTGAGTTAGGGAATAGGGCTTAACGTCGCTCTCTACATTTTTCCACTATATCACGACGGGAAAGAGAAGGGAGGAGAGGGCAGGGGCGGAGGTACCTACTTGTAACAGAGCAGATCAAATGCTGTAGGCAGACATGACACATCACTCAGTTACGCTATACCGACACCGAGAGAACCAGTCCTTGTTCTATCCTCTTCCATTTCAACAAGTTCCATTTTTCAAGTCTTTGGTACGACCCGGCCTGGGATTGAACCCAGTACCTACCGCTTACAAGGCCGACGCTCTAACCATTAGGCCACCGCAGTGCGGTTCAGACAAATTATCAATATTATTGAGGGGGCTAATTATTTTTCTTACCTAGAAAGAATAGGGAATAAGGAAGCTGATACTTTCCCTTGAATCACAGGCCCTCAAAACAAGAGTTTTGGGGGGTGTGGGCTGTGGTATTGCGGTGAAGTGTCGAAATATGGGGTTATATATAGAGAGCACATACTTCGACACTTCACCGTTATACCACCGGCCACCCCCCAACAACTCTTGTTTAGAGGGTCTGTGCATGGGTCTGTGCATTGGGTCAACCTTTAACAGTAAATGTAAACCCAAGATGGCCACTCTGAAGACGCCTCAGCGACGTCATTTTTAGAAAAAGGCATTTTTGGGTCGATTTTTCGGTCAGATTTTTTGAATTTTTCACTTATGCAATTTCTTCGCAAAAACTGCATGATAAATTAGTAACTAATAATCTGATGTGAAATAAAATAGGTTATGTCCAGTTTTCTCGAGAAAAGAAAGGAATTTTGAAGAAAAACATCACTTCTGCATGTCCATCATTTTGAATGTACCCATGCTTCTCTGCTTGTGGGTTATGCAAATAGGCTCAAAATGACCCCAATATGATAAACTATAAAGTCATGGAGTGTCAGATCCCAATTGTTTTGTCTTTTCGGAGATAGAGTAGACTGTTTGGTAGGGAGAAGGGACGGGGTGGGGGGGGGGGCATAATGTACTGGTAGGGTTACCATTTAAATTACCATACTTCTTAATTAGAACGACAAAATTAAACATTATCCTTATAATGAATGACGTAAGAACATACTTGTATCAACAAAATTAAACCTGAAATAATCAGACCACGAAAGCAGAAAAAAAGAAGAAAAAAACAACAACAAAAAAACAAAACAAAAACACACACACAAAAAAACAAGCAAACAAACAATGGTGTGAGTAAATTATTTTGACAATAACCGTGTAATACGTGTGCCGCAAAACTCATTAACCGTGTAATAAGTGTGCCGCAAAACTCATTTAACCGTAGAATTAAGGCTGAATAATGGTGAGGTGTCACCCCTCAGGCTGAAGATGTGCCGTTCCTCTGTTTGTTTGTTTTTAGATCTGTCACATTCCACAGAACTACTGCTTCGTTTTCAAGTATATATCAGTTATTTTACGCTTCTTTAGAGATGTCAGCTAAAAGTCAGGGAGTGCATAATGTTCATGAAACGTGTGGAACTGATTCTCAATTTGACAGAACAAGTATAGAATACAGGCATCAATGTTTAACATATATTCAAGTGTATCTATCGAACACAAGCAGTGAATCAACCTCCCCACAGCGCAAGTTTCGTTTCACAGGCTCAATCTATTTTTTGTCTATTCGCTCAGTAGCGGAAGTTGACCACTACGACGTGGGTATATGACGTATTCAACCCCCTCCCCATATACGTGTTACATGACCGAACAGCCCCTTAGGTTTTGCACATGAGCGAACTACTTTTCATATCATCACTCGTATCAATGGGGGAAATAATATCTAGAGCATTTTTTTCTCAGGTCAACCGAGGTAAAACACAGAAATGAAAAGTGATCTGGACGTTCAACAGTGGGGCAGTCCCGAGACAGAACTCTTTAGACATGAAAGGCGGGAAAAGACGTCATTGACCGCGTGACTTCGGACCAGGATTAGGCAACGGCCGATGCTTTAACATTGACTATACCAATACTGCAAAAATCAGAAAATAAGCATCTTTTTGGCGTTCAAAATACTGAAAATCCAAACAAATTCGAAGATGTTATTGTCTCGAAGAAGGTAAATTGGCATTTGCAAACAGAAGTCATGGTCTATAAAACTCCATGAACAAAATAATACAGCATTACCAAGGTTAAGATATGGCTCGTTGCCTAACCTCGGCGTCACGTCACATGGGCAATGACGTCATATCTCGGATGGAGAGTTCCAACTCGGGATTGTCCTACTAGCGCTTTAAGTGATGTCACTCCCGTTTGTGTGCCGATCGAGCAGAGATCCTGTACGAAAATTATGCCCCGGGTAGGTGATTATCGGTGAATCTGCATTGTCTGTATACTTCGATTGTCAAAACAAGTTGATCAGCTGATCTCCTAGGCAGTAACAAAAATTTCGATAGAAAACGGACACATATGGATCACCATTACTGAAAAAGAAAGGCTCCGTTGACAAGGATTCGAGAGGTTCGGCATTAGTCACTATTCTTTCTTTCAGAAATTTTGTCTGTGTGTATCCAGACAGGATGAAACTTTATCTTAGCCTCTCTTTCGCCGTCTCCAGCTGACCCAACTGTTCACGAAGCAGACCCCATAGCCAAGATGAACTGATTAGCGATATGGTGTTGACGCCCGTTAACGCTCGGTAACGCCCGTTAACGCTCGTCTCAATACTTGGCAACGCCAGTCAACGTCGGTTGATGCCCGTCTTTTAAAGCATCCCGTTTGCGACCACTCGGCCCATTCCGTCGAAGTCATCTAACCTCGCGCATTAATGGTGTAGGAATTTTACAGCTCTCAGTTGTAAAATGTGATCCGCCGGACGTGTGGCACATCACATACTACAGGATGTAATATAGTCCACGTTGAATTTCTCCTTTATCAGGAGATAAAATAAAAATCTAAATAAATTGAATAACAAGGAATACCTGCCCCGAAGGATTTCGTCTAATTCCAGGTGTTACTCCAGGCTTTTCATCGCAAGCTGATCTCCATGGCAACGGAAGTCCTACAGCTGATATGTGCTGTTCGAAATTGAAAAAGCATCCCTAAACGAAAGACGAGTACAGTCGACCTCTGCTCTAACCGCCAGCATGGCACATACTCGCTCTGATTAGACCTATTAGAAAATCTGCTGCTGGGGTTTAATTCCCCGTCAGTTTATGGGTTTGCGATTAAGTAGAAGAACAAGGCCTTGGTTATTAGGGAAACGAAGGTGTTGGCTAGCTCAAATCGGTAGGACGTGTTGGGATAGATATTAGGTACCGGTAGGGGTCCCTCACATTTTGACATAGGTCACAGTAGAGGACCCTGCAGTTTGGAATGTTTGCGGAGATAGTGCTTGACATGTCCTAGTGGGTGTGTCTGGAGGGACGTTACGTGATTCGTCAGTTGTGTGGTCGCAGGCTGTGTGCCATCACGCGGATCATGCGGTGGGTTTATTCTTTATTTGGGTATGAGTTTCCTTATGGACCGAAAAAGAAACAAAGAAAGGGTCCTGAAAAGGATTGTGGGTCGTGCGTTATGTGTTTAAAAGAACTGCAGTGTGACTTGGAGAACTGCAGTGTATGTTTGGAGAACTGCAGTTTGTAATGGAGAAGTAACATTGTGTTTGAGAGGAATTGTATGTTTTGGGGAACTGTGTGGCATTGGGAAGATTGGGTGTTTGTTGTTTTGTGCTCTGTGGAAAAAATGTGTGATGTGTGGATGGAGAACTAGCAAGTTTTGTGGAATTACGAACGGTATTGATAGTGTGTCTTGGGGAACATTTGGCAGGAGATTATTACCGGTTGCGAGGCAGCCATGTCATAACTTGTGGTAAAGGGGAATGGCCATCCGGTCCCTCTAAGAGGTGTCACTAAAGGTCACGCAATGCATATCACAAACTATCTTGATTCCCCTGATGCAAGGTGGATTTGTTTCAATTATACGCTACTTAAATGTTCTAATTTTGAGTTTTACGGCATATTTCCGAGCTGGAGGTCTCTGGAGGGTTGGGCATTTCCACTCATGTTTCTCCTCGTCAGGCTCGCATTCTCTCTGGTTGGGTCATTGCCGTGGTGTCTTTATGCGATGGTTGGGAGTGTATGTGGCGTGCGCAAAATGACATCGTCCTGTGAACAATCGCTCCCGCGGGCTCCTTCTAATGGGAATTGCCGGCTGTTGGGGAAAGTTACTAGGGGGAGAGGAATGGGATATTAAATTTATCGTAT
This sequence comes from Hanleya hanleyi, assembly GCA_036873755.1. Classification (NCBI taxonomy): domain Eukaryota; kingdom Metazoa; phylum Mollusca; class Polyplacophora; order Lepidopleurida; family Hanleyidae; genus Hanleya; species Hanleya hanleyi. The sequence continues at coordinate 25,019 of JAVTVY010044326.1, read as the reverse complement.
GAGCAACTGGTTTTATGCGTGTCTCAGACGCGGGGTTGGGACTTCGGGGAGTTAAAGTGGCCATGTAGCCAGTTAATGAAGTTAGCCTTCATATTTTGGAAGGTATGGTGGCCATGCAACGTGTTAACGAGGCTGGTGTGCAGATTATAGTTTCGAACGAGTTGGGACCATTTCAAGTAAAGTGGGTAATATGATGTGCCTTTTTGTACATTGTAATTTAGAGATTTTGAGATATGCTGAAATTTAAAATAGAGTTCACTGCATGCATAGTCTAGTGCATGTGATAGTTACTGATTGTGAGCAGTGCGGGAGCATCCTCGTAAAAACCAGGGGTATCTCTATGATAGAAACCCCTGGTCCACTTGGGCATTGTACCTTGTTCAGCTGTAAAGCAACATCCTGTATATATTGACCAATCATATCACTTGTTTACCGCGACGATGGCGACAGTGACGAGCTTCGAAAACACCATAGCTTGTGCGATATACCCGGTGGCAGATGAACACGCACATTTTCAACAACCATGAACATAAATATAAAGGAAACATAGTTTAAAACAAAATCTATTTGAAGAAAAAATAAACTCATTCATCTACCATCGAACATGCAACAAGCCAGGCAAATGTAGGAAAAACTGAAAGTTTAAAGGCGATCCGCGATGTCAGTGTATCCGACCTCACCTTCCCACTGAAGGACTTGAATTGGGTGAAATAACGCACGAATTTCTATAAAATTTCACTGATTAATTATTTTAATTTTAATTATTATCCATTAATATTGTATTGTTATGCATGCTTGGATTAGTAACAGAAAGTAAAACGTATTTTATCATCAGCGCGGTTTTTTTTCTAACGCGGTCTGCTATGCAAGATGGTCAAGGGTACGCCTTTGGCTCACAAATAAAAACGTTGACGTTGTGAAGATGTGCGTGAGCGGCTGTTGCCCGGAATTACATTGTATAGCAGAGCGTATCTACACCTAAAGAAAAGACGGGAGTGGGTAGTGGAGACGGAAATTACAGTCTCAGAGTCAATATACCGAATATTTTAGCATAGATAATATGGTAGGTATATTTGGTCGTTAGCTGAGATGTCCTAACTATAATTATTACACTTGAATTTACTCATAAAGGCATAGATTTTGTTTGTAATGCAAGAGCCATCACTAACATGTGCTTGCATGACCAGTGGCTGCTTTGGGCTAATTTAATACTCGCAGAGGATTTTGCTTGTACATGTAGCTTATTGCAGGCCTTTTCGATATATGCTTGTTTGCCAGTGAATATTGGCGGAATAGAGGTACAGGCCTGGTGTGAAACTTGTCATTTAAAAAAATGGAGGGTGGGGTGCGATTGAGCCTTATATTTTTCTTATATGGTGTAGAGACCTTATATTTTCCACGAACTCAGACCAAGTTTCATCGCTGGGCAGCATTTGTCGTCCCGAATGCGTCATCTTCACTCGATACCGACCCGGTTATTCTCTGTGACCAATATTAGGCCTACTAGGCCTACCAATCATTTTCATAATGGTGGGAGGCAGAGTTGGAGGACATAGATATTGTTTTATCTGTTGCAACCGGGAGAAGCAGTTTTTTTTATGATAGGACGGTCATCTCTCTTCATAGGGCACCCAAGAAGAACAAGAGAGCAGATTGACTGGGAATCGGATCTTATTATGCTTGCACAAACGAGTGAAAATAATACTTGATGGCTATACTTACCTAAACTACCAAGGACGCATCCATCAGTGAGAAAATCTGACGAAACAAAGCGAAATACAATACCCGCCTTCCCTCCTGCACATGTTTACATTAGCAGACAGCCTAACCGGAACAGACCGCAGTGCAGTGGGCGCTAGAGCCACCTTGCGGCCGAAGCCGGCATTAGAAATAGCGCAAAAGCCGGATTATTTCGACAAAAAACAGAGCAAAAGTGATTCAAACGAGTTCCTAACGGATCTAGACCGATTACCTCCCCTTCATCAGTTAGACTATTTCTAATATAGGGGAGTTACGAAGTCAGTCTATTATCAGCGCGTAATATCATTGCCAAGATGATCAGTTTTACATTGAATAAATTGTGAGGGCTTTGCTGAATGACACGATTATGCGTGCACGGTAGATACTCATGCAGTCGGAACTGTTCAAGCAAGTCTAACCATAGTAAGGTTTGGGAACAGCTGAGACATTCATGTAACCGTTATGAAAAAGTAGTACAGTACACTATAATAAAAATACTCTTTATTTTCAAAAATTTCAAAGAATATAGTATATATACCCCGATGAATGTTTCCCTGAAAATAGTATATTGGTCATGAGCATTGTTGTTCAGAAGAACAATCTCTTAACCAATCACCTCGCTGGGGGTCTAACAATACCCCCCCCCCCCCCCCACCAGTCAGATTTTTGGGCCGGATTCGGGGCCGCGCGCACATCGCCGAAAGTGACATCATATACAGTAAAATAGATGTTTGCCGAACATTTCGATTACTTTTCAAATCTGCATAATACCTCTGTTGACCCAGCGTTAAAAAGAATTATCTGGATATTATTTTCCCTGCTTCTCTGGACAGAGCATATGAAAAGTAGTTCGCTCACGTGCAAAACTGAAGGAGTTGTTTGGCCGGATTCAAACTGAACCGTGCGAACCTGGGTTTTCCCCTAAACGTCATAGCAACGAAGTAAAGGTCAACTTCCGCTATTGGAGGCAGGGATGATAAATGAACCTGTGAAATGGAGCATGCGCTGTGGGGAGGATGCCCCATAACCCACAATTATAGGCGTTTGTAGATATATGCTCTCTTCTGTATTAGATCACCCTCAACCCTGATTCTCTCCAGGAAATATATACGTTTTACTTTGCTGTAAGAAGTATGCAATTTCTCAAAACTTCCAAATAATGTATGTCACACATCCGGGAATATTTTAAAAGAACATTATACAGTATAATCTGGTTAATGTTTTCATACCCCACCTCTCTAAAATAGCTTTAGTGGCATTTTTGTTTATCCAAAGTATACATTTTCACACCTAAATTTCAGATAGACCCTCCCACAATGTGTAGATATCATATAAACATTGCAGCTAGTGTAGGAGCTTAAGTCAACATCTTGGCTTCTATACTTTTTTGAACGATAATTCTTGTCTCTAGATATCTTTTTATTGTTCCTTATACAGCATTGTATCAGAAACAATTTTCATTTGAATATTGAAATAATATTTTGACAAATATCTAAATCACTCCTTAAAAGATCGAAATTCAAGTCTAAAAATCTATATCCAGAACCATAGAGTGCATTAGTGCTATACATCCTGTACATAAAAAGTATTGATTGGTATATATCATATGACCCGGATCCAGCCTAAAAACTTACAGCAAAAACATTGATTTTGACTAGTAGGGTATGTGACTGGTATGTGGAAGGAAATGCCACAAAAATTGGACCAAAAGATCATAACTTGATCTTTTAATGCAAACATGGCAATGTTATCCCCAGAAGGTTGGATTGGGCCATGAATGTTATGTCAACAGTTCATCAGCAAAGTACCTGAAAATTTTTAAAAGGTTATATATTGTCAATTTGCACAGTCTTCAAAAACATGTGTGGGTATTAATCGACCGTAATATCTTGGCTTTCCAGGAAAATATAAAAAATTAGGGAAAATCTAGGATGCAAGGATATAGGTTGATACGTAATACATATATCTAGGTTTTAATCTCATGTTTTTGTAAGTTTTATGAATGTACGATATGTATTCATGGTATTTGAAGGCATGAATGTTGTTAACCCTACCTGGCCTGGGGGGGGCCATTATGGCCCCCCCTACCAAACTTTCTGCACTATCTCCGGAACGGCGAAAAATGGAGAGCTGAAACTCCGTGACTTTATCATTTGTCTTATTGGGGTCATTTTGAGTCTATTTTCATAACCCCCCGAGCAAAGGATCATGGGTAAATTCAAGATGGCGGCCACGTGGTGTACCAGAAAAGTGATTTTTTGTCATATTTCTTCAAAATTTCTGCTTTTCCGCAATGAAAAGTGGGCAACAACTATTTTATTTCATATCACATTAATATTTGCTAATTTTTCATGCAGTTTTTGTGGAGAAATTGCAAAAATAAAAAATTCGGAAAATCTGACCAAAAAATCGACCAAAAAATGCCGTTTTTCAAAATGGCGTCACTGTGACGTCATCAAAGCGGCCATCTTGGAATTTTTTACATTTTCTGGTAGAGCTTGACCCAAGGGTATAGTGTAATAAGTTTCAGCCCCCTAGCTCAAGGGGTAAGAAAAATAATTAGGGGGGGCCATTTCGGCCCCCCCCCCAGGCCTGGACAGGTCCCAAAAAGCCCAGGCCAGATAGGGTTAAACATAGAAAAAGGACCGTGTTAAATCAATTAACAAGGGTCATTATACACTGTTCAAAATATATTGTTTTGCGAACAGAGAGGTTGGCGCAATTTGTATACCAGAGTTTGTATACCAGCGTTTGTACACCAGAGTTTGTACATCAGAGTTTGTACACCAGAGTTTGTACACCAGAATTTGCGCACCAGAGTTTGTACATCAGAGTTTGTACACAAGAGTTTGCACATCAGAGTTTGTACACCAGAGTTTGTACAGTAGAGTTTGTACATCGGAGTTTGTACACCAGAGTTCGTACGTCAGAGTTTGTACACCGGAGTTTGTACGTCAGATTTTGTACACCGGAGTTTGTTCACCAGATTTTGTACGTCAGGGTTTATACACTAGAGTTTGTACATCAGAATTTGTACATCAGAGTTTGTACACCAGAGTTTGTACACTAAAGTTTGTACATCAGAGTTTGTACACCACAGTTTGTGCAGCAGAATTTGTGCAGCAGCGTTTGTACAGCAGTTTGTACAGCAGAGTTTGCAGAGCAGAGTTTGTACACCAGAGTTTGTACAGTAGAGTTTGTACGGCAGAGTTTGTACAGCAGAGTTTGTACAGCAGAGTTTGTAACCAGAGTTTGTACAGCAGAGTTTGTACAGCAGAGTTTGTACAACAGGGTTTGTACACCAGGGTTTGTACAACAGAGTTTGTACACCAGAGTTTGTACACCAAAGTTTGTACGTCAGAGTTTGTACACCGGAGTTTGTTCGTCAGAGTTTGTACACCAGAGTTTGTACATCAGAGTTTGTACACCAGAGTTTGTACAGCAGAGTTTGTGCAGCAGAGTTTGTAAACCAGAGTTTGTACACCAGAGATTGTACAATAGAGTTTGCACAGCAGTGTTAGTACACCAGAGTTTGAACACCAGAGTTTGTACACCAGAGTTTGTAACCAGAGTCTGTACAGCAGAATCTGTACAGCAGAGTTTGTACAGCAGGGTTTGTACACCAGTGTTTTTATAGCAGGGTTTGTACAGCAGGGTTTGTACACCAGAGTTTGTACACCAGAGTTTGTACACCAGAGTTTGTACGTCAGAGTTTGCACACCGGAGTTTGTACATCAGAGTTTGTACACCAGAGTTTGTTCACCAGATTTTGTACGTCAGAGTTTGTACATCAGAGTTTGTACACAAGAGTTTGTACATCAGAGTTTGTACACCAGAGTTTGTAACCAGAGTTTGTACAGCAAAGTTTGTACAGCAGAGTTTGTACACCAGAGTTTGTACAGCAGAGTTTGTACAGTAGAGTTTGTAGACCAGAGTTTGCACTCCAGAATTTGTACACCAGAATTTGTACACCAGAGTTTGTACAGCAGAGCTTGTACAGCAGTGTTTATACACCAGAGTTTATGCAACAGAGTTTGTACACCAGAGTTTGTAAACCAAAGTTTTTACATCAGAGTTTGTACACCAGAGTTTGTTCATCAGATTTTGTACGTCAGAGTTTGTACACCAGAGTTTGTACACCAGAGTTTGTACACATAGAAAAGGTGGCCATCTTGAATTTATTTATATTTTCTTTCACAGCTTGACCCAAATATATATATTATGGGAAGTTTCGGCCCAAGGGGTAACAAAAATAAATATGAGTCCGAAATGAAGTGTAATCCCAATCACGTGTGCGATGTAAAATGGATATATTGCCCATTATTCTCCGAAATAAATATTGAAATATATGCTCGACTTATACCTGAATTGATTGCCAAACCCCTGAAATGGAATGAATTCATACAGGGAGATGTCTGTGGACAACTAAGATGCATGCACGAGTATTGGCGTGGATCATGCCTTGGATAACAATAAAACAGGGCAATGAAAGTTCGAGGCGGACTCACTGACATTTCTCAGAAATCAGAAGCACCTCTCATTGTTTTCCAATCTTACGAAAAGGCGAAGAGGGCATTGGGTGTTAGACAAAATGACACAGGAACCACACCAAGAAAATATAAAACCGTATCGATAAATAGTCATCGTGCAAATCGATACCCTGATTATCAAATCGTAAAACTTTTCCAGAGCACCCCTCGCAGAGTTTTACACGATGGGAGAACTGTTGAGAGAGAGAGAGAGAAAGAGAGAGAGAGAGAGAGAGAGAGAGAGAGAGAGAGAATTAAGGTTTAACGTCGCATTCATGGAACTGTTGAACACCCTAGCAAATCGAGCGATACAGATACGTCGCCTCTGACCTGGTTAAGAGATAAAGTGACCGAATGTTACCTGTATGGCACATCGAGTGATTAGAATGGGGGACTTGCTCAATAGAGCTAGGAGATAAGTGAGTGAGTGAGTGAATACAATTTAACCTCGCTTTCAGCAATATTTCAGCTATATCGCGACGAACCAACTAAGCACCACTCAGCCAAGTTGCGTTCCTGCTACTTCAAATTGTGCATGGGTCAGTCCACTTAACGTTGCCTACAGCTAAAAAATGCATACCAACCTATATTTTTTCTTTGTTTTTCCTCATATTACACAACTATGAAGGCAACAACACACATTATTCAAAAAGTTAATTACTTTGATTTACCAGCAGCGGGCGTCCTTACTTCAATAGAACTGAGAACAATTCTGGGCTGGTCATTCATTCTTCGGGATTTGTCTAACAAAGAGCAGTATTGATTGCCTGTATTACTCTTTGAATGTTGAGAATATATGCTCAAAAAGAACTGTCAATGATTCTAGATGTTACAGGCACAGATTTCTTGTTGACATTTCTTGTTTTTACTTACGTTGACCCACTCCCCCTCCCCCCACAACCACAACGTTATACCTTGGCAAGTACATCGCCGAATTTGATTTTAGGGATGGTATAAATCACACGAAACACCTACTGTATAGTGGGTATGCAGAAGTAGTAGGGAGCAACCCGCTCGAGTCATATTGACCTTTGACCTCAGAAATTTGCATATGACGTCACTTCCGGTTGGGGTGAATGGGGCGTGACCTTTGGACATGTCCAGACTTGTTTGTCTGGGGTTTTTCCGCACAATGGCATGCCGCCATTTTGTTTCAAAATGTGGGGTGCAAAATGGCGGCATGATGCCGCCATTTTGCTCCCAGACTGGTGGGTCCAAGATGGCGGCATGTAGATCAACTCTAATGTTATAGACATATGCCGCCATTTTGCTCCCAGACTGGTGGGTCCAAGATGGCGGCAGTAGTAGAGAAACAGTATTTAAAGGCTCATTTCACCCGGATGTAACTATGACGTCACTTCTGGTTGGGGTGAATGAGGTGTGACCTTTGGACATTTCTAGATGTGGAGGTCATGAGGAGGTGTGCGCTGGAGTGTTCTCAGCCAATCAGAAGCGAATATTTTGACCCGGGGCATTATGGGACATATCCAAGATGGCGGCGTCCGCCTTCTGGTTCAAGATGGCGGCACGTCCGGTGTCGAAAACTGGCCATTTTGTCGGAATGTGGTCATCTAGTGTCGAAAACTGGACCCTGTATGGACGTACCCGAAAAGACACGAAGGTGAGCGACATTGTGGAAAAACCCCACAGACAGGTTAGTACATGCATTTCTATGATGTTCACAGGTTACGCCCATTCACGAAGGGCCGTCACAGGGCGTAGTAGAAAAAAGCGCATTTCTAACCTTATTGACCGTATGGCGCAAGCGAGTATAACAAGTGCCCATGACTCACACGGTGTATAAAACCCTACCCAACAGGCACACTATAAAGCCACCTCTCTAACCGGTGTTTTGTCATTCACCACCATGGAAGCGCACGGAGCAGACGTAGCAAATGGGGAGCTTGCCTTGTTCCAACTCACCACCCACGTCACCCTGATCGTCTATGACAATAAACTGCAGCTCATCGAAGAACAACCGCGAGAGGTGAAGCTATGTTTAACCCTAGCAGGATGGGCTCTATTGACACGGTTGTTACGGCTCGGCTAGATGGGGGTACAGTGCATTTTACCCTTCACCCTGATCTATGGTCTGCATTGGAAGATGCCGTGGTAGATGTGGATCAAGTGCTTATCAAGCGGTCATCAGACGAGTTGGACTGGTCATTTACCATGGACACTGTGGAAGCCCACGAAGAAAATCAGAAAGAAACTCCGGCCCAAGATATCCCCGTTATAAATAAACGATAGAGCCAGGGTCCATCATCATTTGTCACCATGAAGCGCTGGGAGAAGGTGTTGGATAACTTATACTACAGTCCCGACAGTCCGGCGGCCTATAGTGCATTGTCGGCTCTCTATCGAGCGGCCAAACCCCAGGGGATACAACGTGCCCAAGTCCGAGATTGGTTAAGAATACAAGACACCTATACCTTACATCGATCTGTCCGTCGCCATTTTCTACGGAACCGGGTCATCGTGGGAGGAATAGATGCCCAGTGGCAAGCGGATTTGGTCGATATGAGCGCCTTTGCCAAACACAACGATGGGAATCGGTATATCTTGACGTGCATCGATATCCTATCCAAGTATGCGTGGGTGGTACCCATCCGCACGAAAACGGGGGCGAATCTCATAGCGGCGTTCAAAGACATCTTCAAGACCGGGCGCAAACCTTTGTATTTGCGAACCGACGAAGGCACGGAATTCCTCAACAGACCGTTCAACGAGACCAAGACTTCCGTGGTGGAAAGGTTCAACAGGACATTCAAAGGCCGCATGTATAAATATTCCACCTATAAGAATACAAGGCGGTACATCGATGTTCTCCCGAAACTTGTGAGTGGTTACAATCGAGCCTATCACCGGAGTATAGAGAGAGCCCCCATTACCGTGACCCAACGCAATGAAGCCCAAGTCCGGCGTGTCTTGTACCCCAGGCCATCGCAGCGAACGCCGAAGGCGGTGTACAAGGTCGGGGAGCCTGTACGGATCAGTAAAGTCAAAGGTCAATTTGAGAAAAGTTACTTGCCCGACTGGAGCGATGAGCACTTCCTGATTAAACGGCGCCTACCCCGACAGCAGCGAGTCTATGAACTGGAAGACCTTCAAGGGGAACCGTTGCTAGGGACGTTTTACGAGACGGAATTACAGCCTGTCGTAAAAACACAGCAAGACTACTACACGGTGGAGCAGATTTTGAAAACGGAACGTCGACGTGGCAAACTGTTTCATTTCGTCAAATGGCAAGGTTGGCCCAGTTCCTTCAATTCCTGGGTCGCTGCCAACCAGGTGAAACGACTATAAAACCAGACACCACTACCGTCATCCTTCATTCCACGTTCGACCACAGTGCTATGGACAAACAACAGCTGCTTCTGAACACAGCGTCTCCCAAAACGCGCAAAGCGCAAGTGGGCTTTGTGGTGATAGTGCTAACCCTGCTGAGTGTGTTGTACGCAGGTGTGTTTTACGACGTAGCCTATGTCAGCACGCTACTTAACCAACTGAGAACACCAGCCATCAGTGAAACCAGTCTACAGATAGCACCAGTCAACCCAGTATCGAGCCCAGTCACCACCACACCCCGTGTACAAGCCACGTCGAGCTCCACACCAAGCTCCACATCTACACCAAGTACACCCAGTACGTCTGAAAACCCACCGGATTTCACCCCTCACAGTGAACAGACAACCACGACCGACGTCGTACCCACCACCACCATCATCACTCGCAGTGAACAGACAACGACGACCGACGTTGTACCCACCACTCCAGTTCACTCGTACCAAATTTAAAAGAGCGGGTTACCACGACAACGGATACACCTCGAACCATGGACCCTATGTGGCAGCATCCCTTCACGTGTCTCATCGCAGGACCGACGGGCTCCGGCAAAACGCACTTCGTCCGGAAGCTCCTTCAACACGCCGACAGCATGATCACCCCACCCATTGCCCGAGTCGTGTGGTGTTATGGAGAATGGCAGGAAGCGTATGCAGCAATGCCCCACATCACGTTCGTGGAAGGCCTACCCAACCTGGCCGATTTGGAACCCGACACCTTGGTGGTTCTGGATGATCTCATGGCGGAGACGGATGCGCGGGTCACCCAACTCTTTACCAAAGGCAGCCACCATCGACGGCTCAGCATCATCTACATTGTGCAGAATCTGTTCAGTAAAAACAAAGAACATCGGAACATCAGCTTAAATGCCCACTACCTGGTGGTCTTCAAAAACCCGAGAGATACCACTCAACTGCTGCACCTGGCGAGACAGATATATCCCGGCCGCACACCGTTTGCGTTGGAAGCCTTTAAAGATGCCACAACCCCTCAGCACGGGTATATGCTCTTCGACCTCAAGCAAGCCACCCCCGACCACCTTCGACTACGGACCGGCATCTTTCCCGGAGAGACCCACCACGTGTACATACAAAAATAATGTAAACACATCCACAGTGGCGCCCCCAGCTGGAGCGTGTGTTTGATGATGGGGATAATAAAAAGAATGAACACCACAGCATGGTTGACTTTGTCTCTGAGGTAGATAAAAAGGGCAGAGTTGTGGGTTCTGGCATTAGTTGTACATGATGTCTGCGCGAGTACGGAAGCACGCTCCCACGCTCCGTGTATTGAAGACGGCCCCACCCGAGTTGGTCCGAACCATTGTACGCGGTGCGGACCCTGACCTTGTACGCTGTCTGTGCGAGATCGGGTACAACCTGTTAAAAGGCAACGTACCACTGACTCCGGCTCAGAAGACCAAGTTGACCAAGCATAAGACAGGTCTCCGAACCTTAGTCCAGAAGCGGGTCCCACAAACACAAAAGAAAAAAGTGTTACAGAAAGGCGGATTTCTAGGGGCCATCTTAGCACCGTTGGCCGCTTCCGTGTTGGTTCCAGTATTGGGTGGACTCTTCGGCCGACAATGAACCACACGAAAAAAATGATCCTCGTCGAACCACGATTCCTTCAAAACCTCCAATCGCCCTACCCTGTCCCACCTACGGTGAAGACCATAAACACCCTCGATGGAGAGATGCAACAGATCTTACAGAGACCGGGATTAAGCGACAGTGAGAAAGTACAACGGTACAATGAGACGCTTCAACGGTACATGACGTTCATGGACCAATACAAAACCCTCTCTACCCCACCACCACCACCACCACCACCACCACCACGTGACACACCGCCGACCTCAGCACCGCTCCAACATCCGCCATTACCAGGGGTAGCCCCCACAGCCCCGCAGTGGGTGGAAGACGAAGTGCTGAAGAGTGTACCTGCATCGTTCAAGAAACAAGCTGGCCTGGTATTACAACGGATGAAACAGAATCCTAACATGACTTGGAATGATAAAGGCGAACTCCTGGTACAGAATCAGGTGGTCCCCGGCACCCACATGACGGATTTAGTGAATGACCTGATGCGTAAACGCAGATCGCACACGGATCCTCGAGGATGGGAGGTCTTCGCTCAAGGCTTGAAAGACATGCATGTACCACAGGAATTGGTGGGGAACCCCCACCGCTGGACCTTTATGCAGCGAACCCAGCAATCGCTGAGTGGCCCACTACCTTCTTGGGAATCCGACTGGGAACCGGAGTCACCCCCCAAAACTCCACCACCACAACGGGCACCTTCTTTTCAAACCTTTAAAAAACCACCCTTGATCAGGACACCCCACATCTCCAGAGCCGTGACACGTAGCAAGTCAACGCGACGAACACGACGCTGGACACAACCGCCCAAGGCCTGGAACACCTATTAAAACCAACAGCAGCAGCAGGACAGCTCAGTCGCCATGTTTTACCTCACCCTACCCAGTAACAGTTCGCTGGATGTGTTTCCTGACAACACCGTGGCCAAGTACGTGACCCAGTTACCGCAACCGTTGCATTTACCTGGACGATGGGAATGTGGCCTCGTGGATATCCAATACCCTTACTCGTGGTACAACGTGCGAGCCAATGAAGTGTGGTACGAGGTGACCTACGAAGGAAAAGACACCCGACTCACCCTCCCCGAAGGCCAATACGATACTCCCAAGGAGTTCATGGGTGGGCTGTCAAGACTGTTGCATTATAAGGCTCTACGGGAGGTCACGAATACTTCAAAACCCATCAAAGCCTATCCCTTCAAGAATCACGTGAACTTCGATTACAACGCACACAACGACAAGGCAGAGCTTATCGTCACCGCCAACGCGAGTGTCGTACTGAGTCCTATCCTACAGCAAATGCTGGGTTTCGATCTACGGACGTTCGCTGGTCCCACCGCCCACCAAGGCGAGATCCCGATGGATATGAAGTCGGGTATGTACGGACTCTACGTCTACTCGGACGTGGTGGACAACCACATCGTGGGCGATATCAACACACCTCTGTTACGGGTGGTGCCCATTAAAAAGTTGTATGGAGATCAAGTCACCCACAGTTTCACCCACATGCTCTACCTGCCCGTACGACAAACCCACATCAACACGATCACGGTGGATATAAGAGATGACACGGGACGACCGGTGGCATTCGAACGCGGGAAAGTGGTGGTGACACTTCATTTTCGACAAGCACGTGCTCCCCACTTTGTATAATGAAGGTGCCTTACGAGTGCGATGCACGCAGCTATATGGACTATTATGCCCAACAGGCCGGGGGTGGCTTTCCGGTTTTTAGTGGTGCACGCATGCAACGTGGACATGGACTGGGGAACATACTCGGAAGCATCGTCAAAACGTTCCTGCCCTTGGTGACGCGTGGGGTGAAAGCAATCGGCAAACAAGCGGTACGCAGTGGACTGCAAGTGGCCGGTGATGTCTTGGGGGTACGGCACCCAAAGAAGCCTTGAAACGGCGGGCCAAAGAAGCGGGAGGCGTCTTGGTGGCCAAAGCACAACGCACCGTAGGGAATAAAAGAGCTGCCCCACCGAGACCACGCACCAGTCGACGACCGATCCAGCGACGACGCACATCGAAGACCCGGGATATCTTTTCTTAAAACATGTCCTTGATCCACGCCGAGTCCTGCCCCTCCACCAACAGTGAATTTGATTTGTGGACCGTCCCGCCCACACAAACCAGTGCCGAACAAGGATTATGGGTGGAGCATCTCCCGCTGTCCAGCATCAACGCAACAGGGCCCATCGAGTTCACCATCAGTAATGCGGATACGGCCTATGTGGATTTAGCCCACACATACTTGTATGTGAAAGCCAAGATCGTCAATGGAGATGGCACCAGAATCGCCGACCAAGCAACGGTGGGCCCGACGAATCTCTGGCTGCACTCGATGTTTCAACAGGTGGATATATTTCTCAGCGACAAACTCATCAGTGACTCGACCAACACGTACCCCTATCGAGCCTACATCGAGACGCTGTTGTCGCATGGACGAGAGGCTAAAAAATCTCAACTGACAGCCGCCTTATTCTACCAGGACAAAGCCGAGCACATGGGCGCAGAGAACGACAATACGGGATATAGCAAACGGAAGGCTTTGACCGCGAACGGCGTCGCGGTGGATCTCATGGGTCGACTGCACGCAGACATGTTCATGCAAGACCGATACCTCTTAAACAAGATCCCCATCAAAATCCGACTGATACGGGCGACTCCGGCCTTCGCCTTGATGGCCACTAACGTAGAGGCGCATGCAGCTGACTATAAGATTGTCATCGAAGACGCAGTCCTGTATGTCCGAAAAGTGAAACCGAATCCAGCCGTTCAATTGGGACACATGAAAGCCTTGGAAACAAAACCAGCCCAGTACCCTATCCGACGTGTACAAACCAAAGTGTTCTCTGTGTCTGCTGGAAATATGAGCGCCAACAAAGAAAACCTGTTCCTGGGGGAACTACCCAAGCGATTGATCCTGGCCTGTGTGGAAAATACCAGTTTCAGTGGAGCCTACCCAGAGAATCCGTTTGACTTTAAACATTTCGGCATCAATTTTGTGGCCCTGCATGTGGATGGACAACAGGTGCCAGCCACGGCCTTAACACCGAACTTTGGGCGCGCGAATTTCATTCGAGCCTATCAGAGCCTGTTTACAGCCACCGGTCAAATCAACCAGGACGAAGGGAATTTCATCAGTCGGGAGGACTACGGGAACGGATACACGTTGTTCTGTTTCGATTTGACCCCCACCTTAGAGAACGACCATCAGCTGGCCCTGGCCAAGCAAGGCAATTTACGGTTGGAAATCCACTTTCAACGAGCCCTCCGGAGCACCGTCAATGTGATCTGCTACGCCGAGTTTGACAACATCATTCAAGTGGACAAGGCGCGCAACGTGCTGTGTGACTTCTCCACCTAACATGGATACAGACCAGATAACCACCGTGCTGGAGAATGACCCAGAGACACGTATGATGTTTCAAGGGGTGTTCGCCCGAGATGTGTTCCCATTAGACCGTATGTATCCTGCTGCTTACGTTCTCAACACGGACCCGATGGATCGGCCCGGTGAACATTGGGTGGCCGTGTACTTGACAGAACAGCAGGGCGAATACTTTGACCCGTACGGCCTGCCACCCCTCCATCCCGATTTAACAGACTTCATGGATCAAGGCACAGAGACGTGGTGTTGGAACAGTCAAACGTTGCAAAGCCTGACCAGTAGCGTGTGCGGACAATATTGCTTGTTTTACCTGTACCATCGATGCCGGGGAAGACCCTTATCTACCATCGTACAGATGTTTGACGAGTACCCCAAGGCCGAGGACCGCGATGTACTCGTATATGACTGGGCCGCCCATCATTTCAATGTACAAGCTCCGTTCTGGGCTTAAGTTCTTTCAATGTACACACGCCCGCTGTTCTGGGCTTAAGTTTACAAGCCCCCTGTTCTGGGCTTCAGTTCTTTCAATGTACAAGCCCGCTGTTCTGGGCTTCAGTTCTTTCAATGTACAAGCCCCTTGTTCTGGGCTTCAGTTTTCACGTGGTTGTTCTCACGTTGTTGTTGTTCACTGAATAAAAAAAATGAGATCTCACCAAAAAACCCTGTCTTGTGTGTTTTATTCATAATGCATAAATGCCCAATGTGGAGATTCAGTCAAACTGAAATCAGTGGTGTAGGACGGTGCCAAAATGTAACCCATCAATGTTAGAATGCAAGAGCACTATAGTAAAATAGAGAGCCAATGAAATCAGCCTACAGACCAAGTACGTATTTTGGTCTAGGTTTAGAGCGGGCATTTCATTGAGGTGCGTGTAAAGGAAGACGGTGAGTGAAGACTCGTCCAACACGTATAGATGAAGTTTATTACTATGGAGACCTTGGACCGTTTGACCTGGATGTGACCTTTGACCTTTTGACCCGACATGCATCCGCGCACTGCCGGAGAACCCGCGCGCGCGCGCTGCGGCATGAGATCACTCCCGCGCGCGCGCGCGCTGGGGGGCCGGGCCGGGCCGGGCAAGTTGGAGGTAGTGTTTGAGCATTCACCCAAACCGGAAGTGACGTCACACACACTTGCGCAGACCCACCAAACCACGTGAATGTTAGTCCAGGTGGATGCTGCCCCACCTAGGATTCACATGGATACCTCATACGACTCCATCGGCCCATGAGGAGCCCACCGAGACCCCAAACACGTATATGTCCATACCCTTGGGCTACCGCGCATGCGCAGAATGACCCTATTTCTACCCCACATCCACGCCATCAGATGCTCCATTACATAGGCTTCACATGGATACCTCACACAATCCATTCGAACCGTGAATAGCCCATCTCTAACCCAAACACACCCACACACGCCCCCCCAAAATGCCTGCTTTCTATACTACGGGTCAGGCTGCGCATGCGCAGAGTATTGACAACGTACGAACCATTAGTGTAGTCAAGTGTTCCTGCATGAGAGCTTCAAAATAAGACCTCATATGACACCATTGGACCACCAGGGACTCACCTAGACTCCAACATGTCCACCCCGTATGGATTTATACATACATTGGGCTTATATCCCAGTATATGGGTCTATATGGGTCTATATGGGGCTATAGACAGACCTCGAACTTTTTCCAAAAATTTCACCGTTTCGTGCCGGGACACTTCCTATCATGTTTGTCTTGACGCGACTAAGAAAACAAATCCAAACAACCATACCGCGAATGTATAGAAGTAGGTTTCCCAGTGGGACAAACATTGGTCCTATACCCCCAGTATGGGACTATATGGGTCTATATGGGTCTCGGTGACTTTTTTTCAAAAATTTCACCGTTTCGCTCCGGGACACTTCCTATCATGTTCTAAATGACGAGACTAAGAAAACAAATCCAAACAACCATACCGCAAATGTCTAGAAGTAGGTTTCCCAGTGGGAGAAACATTGGTCCTATACCCCAGTATGGGACTATATGGGTCTATATGGGTCTCGGTGACTTTTTTCAAAAATTTCACCGATTCGCTCCGCGACACTTCCTATCATGTTTGTCTTGACGAGACTAAGAAAACAAATCCAAACAACCATACCGCAAATGTCTAGAAGTAGGTTTCCCAGGATGGTCCTATACCCCCATACTCCATATAGGCATTATCCCGTAATTTAGGATAAAGTCCGTGTTCCGTATTTTTTCTGGACAAATTTTACATACACCCACCCTGGAACTAGGGGGAGATAACTCTATTGATAGGCAAGCCCCGTTAAGCCCGGCGACCTATATACCCCCATACCCCATATAGGGATTTTCCAGGATTTTTCGATAAAGTCCGTGTTCCGTTTTTTTTTCAGGAAAAATTTTACATGCACCCACCCATGACTGGATGCCCCTTCACATAGGCTTCACTTTGATACCTCATACAACTCCATCGGCCCATTAGGGACTGCCCTAGATCCCAAAACGTCTATTTCCATACCCTTTGGCCACCGCGCATGCGCAGAATGGCGATATTTCAACCCCACACCCAGCCAATCAGATGCCCCTTCACGAATGCTTCACTTTGATACCTCACTCGACCCCATTGGATCATTAGGGGCTCCCCTAGCTCCAAAACGTCTATTTTCATACCCTTTGGCCACCGCGCATGCGCAGAATGGTGACAACGCTCGAGCCACTAGTCCAGTCATATGCCCCTTCACGAAGGCTTCACATGGATACCTCATACAACTCCGTCGGCCCATTAGTGGCTCCCCTAGATCCCAAAACGTCTATTTCCATACCCTTTGGCCACCGCGCATGCGCAGAATGGTGACAACGCCCGAGCCGCTAGTCCAGTCCGATGCCCCTTCACGAATGCTTCACATTGATATCTCATATGACTCCATCGGCCCATTAGTGGCTCCCCTAGCTCCAAAACGTCTATTTTCATACCCATTGGCCACCTCGCATGCGCAGAATGCCGATATTTCAACCCCACACCCAGCCCATCAAATGCCCCTTCACGAATGCTTCACTTTGATACCTCACTCGACCCCATCGGTCCACTAGGGACCCCCCTCGGTCACAAAACGTCTATTTAGGTATTCCCCGTATACATTAACATTACAAAATGGCGCCTACAACATAGCGGCTACAACATGGCGGCATGCCAGAGAAAAACCCCAGTATATCACAAACAAGTCTGGACATGTCCAAAGGTTGGCGGCTCCAAAATGGCGGTCATGCCGCCATTTTGCATCCCACATTTTGATACAAA
This sequence comes from Hanleya hanleyi, assembly GCA_036873755.1. NCBI lineage: Eukaryota > Metazoa > Mollusca > Polyplacophora > Lepidopleurida > Hanleyidae > Hanleya > Hanleya hanleyi. The sequence goes on along the minus strand of JAVTVY010044326.1, from coordinate 7,108 downwards.
ATGGCGGCATGCCATGAAAAACCCCAGCAAACAAGTCTGGACATGTCCAAAGGTGCATCCCACATTTTGATACAAAATGGCGGATCATGCCGCCATTTTGCATCCCACATTTTGATACAAAATGGCGGATCATGCCGCCATTTTGCACCCCACATTTTGATACAAAATGGCGGATCATGCCGCCATTTTGCATCCCACATTTTGATACAAAATGGCGGATCATGCCGCCATGTTGCACCCCACATTTTGAAACAAAATGGCGGCATGCCATTGTGCGGAAAAACCCCAGACAAACAAGTCTGGACATGTCCAAAGGTCACGCCCCATTCACCCCAACCGGAAGTGACGTCATATGCAAATTTCTGAGGTCAAAGGTCAATATGACTCGAGCGGGTTGCTCCCTACTACTTGCAGAGGTTTCTCAAGTTTAGTAGAGAATGCGAAGTATTTAGTAGAGAATACGAAGAAGGAGGATCAGAGTGTACAAGAATAGAAATCGTTATGTTTTATGTTGAGCATAAGCACGCAAGCATATGTGAATGTTCAGTCGCCGGCTCACCTGCTAGAAAATCGAGTAAATTTGGACCCATAAAAATAAGATTACATAAGGCCTATATGAACAAATTGGTGCAGATCCGATTTGTTTGTAATTGCCCGCCAACACGGGAACACAATTTTTTAAAAGAAAATTAGATGTGTAAGTCGATTTCCAGGACCGCGTTGTGACGAGTTACGCATACAATCCGAGTGATTAATCGACTTTCTTCAACCAGGAGGACGCTAGTCATATAGGATAGAGGTCGGAGTCAGCGGCACTAGTAAGAGAGTGGTCGTATCGACATGTTTAGGTATTCTTTGGCAGTATTCGGTCTAGTTATACACACAATAGAGCTACGCACGTAGTAAATTTATCAAACAATAGATTTTTACAAATGCAAATGAGTTTTTAACGATTGTTGATATAGCTCTATCCAGAAAGTGTATTTTGAATCTGCCCTGAATCCCCGCCGCTCTTTAAGATCGGAGGCATAAAAATGTGCTTCTGGTAAGTAATGACCTCGGTTTCACTATTACCAAAAGTTCCTGCAATTATTATCAATAATATAATGAGAAATTGTTCCAGACTATTTGTTTGAAAAACTATTTTATTATGGAGAATAGGTCTACAGTTTTTTTTATATATTCGATAGTAGTTGTATACATTTTAAATTTAATATTCTAGATATGATACTTATGATACTTACCGGAAGTTCCCTATGCCACTGCGCCCCCATTGGTACAAAGGAGATACAACCTTTTCCAAATGTTGCAATATTCGCCCAATTTATCAGAGAAGCACACGTAAAATTTAAAAAAAGAAAAAGAAGAAAAAGATACTCGTGAAAAACAAGAGACAACTTATTTTTCAAAGTCTCAAATTTCGTTGGTTTTCATTGAACTCTTTTCATGCTGGATCCGCTTTAAATTCTTTACCGGCGAAACTTACGGCGCATTCGGAATTACGTCTTCTGCGATGGCAACGGAAAGACGTCGCTGACCCGGTTGCGCTGCCATTTGCGCGAACGTCATATTTCAATTGAGTGCGATCCACCTAAAGTATGTGGATTGTTGCTTAGACGTACACCGATTGGTCAGACCAATCACGTGATTTAAGAATCATTTGGTTCAGTGCCAGGCTGACACCCCCCGCCCTCCAAACTTTCCCCATCTCCCCCCCTTACCCCCTCCCCCCTTCAAACTTCCCCATATTCCAACTTCAACTGACTTTTTTCCAATCTTTGTTTTCTTGCAAAGATATATAACGACAGTTAGGTTTCACTGTCATTAAGAAAAAACAAAAAACAAACAAAACATTGTGATCTGAATCTTATTTTGAAAGGATTTTTTTTCCTTGGTTACATTATTTTACCCATTACTGACAGGATCGGTGACATTTTGACAAAACATTCATGTTTGCCATTATGGCTCGCCTACGCATACACATAAACGCTAAATATAATAGCTGCTATCTGCATCTGTTACAAACGATGCAAAAAACACAAGAGGGAGATTACTTTGAGAAGTGTGATGGGAACACCTGATATTTTGAACTACAATAAGAACAAACCAGATGTTCATGATCTTCAGACTCTTTCATACTCTTTACTTTCAATTCGCAAATAATCGTTTTATATGTTAATCTCTTTTTCATTCCAAGAACTTTTCCACTGAGAAGCTTTTCTTCATATGTCAGTTACATGCAGCTGAATTTACTCCCTCTATTCAACAGGTTAGAGAAAACCACTCCTCTAAAATAGAGGTAAAAAAGGTCGTTTTTGTCCAATAAATTCAATGATATATCGAAGATAGAAACATCCGCCATAGGCGACCATGGATATATTCATTCGCATCGGGTGGTATTAAAAAAAAACAAATTGTCGTCTATCTAATTTGCATAAGAATAGACGACATGTATTGCTTCTTTGTTAACAATTAGACTATGCACACTTTCATTGGAAAACCACTGTTCCGGCATGTAACAATATTTAAAGTAAGTCGCCTGAAGATTTTGTAGCGTTATGATGGATAAGTCAAAAGTTATCAATATTTTTTACCTCCATTTTAGAGAGGTGGTTTTCCCTAACCTGTTCAAGGCTAAATATCTTTGGTTTGCGATTGCGGGAGCATGTGTCACAGTGATGCTTTTTTTTAAGATTAGGAATTTTCACACAATACAAAGGATCATTTGGCTCCAGAAATTGATCAAAAACACTCACCTGCAATTGTTGTCGTAAATAGAACTTTGATCAGAATTGACTATTTAAAACTTTAAAATAAAATCTATGCAAGAACATTGAAATTTAATTTAAGATACCTATGGGAAATTTGAGCTACATTTCTCAACAAAACTCCCCCAAAAGACTCAACCCGTTTACCGCATCATACGCGACCCGAAAAATACAAAGAAATTCAAGGAAACTAAAGAATCGCACATGTCCCCTATATGGGCTACCATGTAGTATCATTAAACGTCATGTAATGGGGGTTAAAGGTTACTATCGATTCGATTGAAATCAGCTTTCCGGGATGGTTGGATGGGAGTTCTGGAATAAGGATGTTACATCCAATGTAGCCCTCTCACCGTAATCTGATAAACAAAAAATACGAACACAATCAATATAAACTGCCCATTTTGAGCCACAGCGGTTTCCTTCAATGTTATGACTGGTTCGATAATCGGGGGAACTCAACTCTCGTTCCTCTGATACAGAGGACACCCAGTGAACTCACAAGCTGCAGTTGCTTTTCCTGCAAACAAGACAGGTGGCATCTATCTGAATCTGATCAGGATTCGCCGCTTTTTGGCAGTTGTGTGAATCCGGTGGTGTACAAACATTTGATCCATATGCGCTGCAGCTGTTCTGCTTCTGAATTAATGTGGTCGTGAATGACTTTTAACGAGATTGAAGAACAAAAACGCTGTAAATTTCATTAGCTACTCATCATCCGCTTTTGACAGCAAGGGAATGGCCAAATATCTGTCAAGCTGTTCGAAACAACATTGACTGTTATCGAATGACAAATTAATTTTAGACCATGGAACAATAGATAGATTAATGCGCCCGAAGTTTTGAAGCATTGGTTATGAAGGAATCAAAAGTTGTTGAGCAAAACGACCTTTTTTATCTGCATTTTAGAGAGGGGAATCGCCCTAATCTGTTTTTCATCTTTCCCAAATTTCAGATTTTGAGCGATCCGTTTCAACGCTTTGAACTAAGTGTGTCTTCCGGTTCGAAAATTACGGCTGGTCGTCTGTGACCTTGAATTTTTGACCTAAATCTCTGTATCCGAAGCATCGCTTCACGCGAATGCATTCCGTCGCATTTATTTTTAGATTTATTTTTTAAGATTTCCATGTTATTGTTTATCCCTAGTGGCCTTGACCTTTCAAACAATAGTATTCTTGTTTTCCATTGGCATGGGGTATTTCTGAAGTTTGATCTCATTCAACATCATTGGACTGAGGGCAGTTTTACAATACTGAATTCCCTGGTGGAAGGGGGGGGGGAGGGCGGGGCGGGGGGATGCACCGCTGGCCTTTGACCTATTTTGACATAGATGATTTCAGCATCCGGGCTGTCTTCTCGCACTGATATATCCACTCAAACAAAAAATGAATTTTGATTATTTTATGATTTTTAGGCCACAGTAATTTGGAGTTTTGACTTCAATTTTGGTACGCGACATCTGCGTCATCCCATATAGTTATCCTTACATCGGTCAATTTGTGGAAAAATGAAGTAAAATAACCAAAGTAATTAGGAGCAGGATGAGAACGTGAGTAGTATATAGAACACGGCACAGGTCACATTTTGACGAGTGCGCAGGTGTTTCTGCGCAGATTTGTGGCGGAAGTGTGGCGGAACTTGGAGGTCACGGGAGGGTCACGTGATCAAGGCATGTTTAGACTTGTTCTGGGTTGTACAGTTCTGCCATGCGGAGGATGGGTACTAGTATTTCGCTGACGTCCTAGTAATAAACATAATCTATAGGTGTTGTATCATGTTAATAGGATCAGTCTAGCATCTGTACCACCCTAGGGTCGAGTGTTTATTGTCCCGTGTATCTCCGCAGAAAATCAACAAACAAAATGGCGGCTCCAGGATGGTGTGGGGACGCCCTTGCCACATCACGGCGTCGATCGTAGCGCCATCTGCACACACTGACGCAAGGGTGACAACTCGTGTGGACGAAGGGTATGGAAATAGCCGTGTTGGAGCTAGGGGAGCCACTAATGGACCAATGGGGTCGAGTGAGGTATCAAAGTGAAGCTTAGGTGAAGGGGCATCTAATGGGCTGGATGTGGGATTGACATAGCGGCATTCTGCGCATGCGCGGTGGCCCAAGGGTATGCAAATAGACGTTTTGGAGCTAGGGGAGCCCCTGGTGGTCCAATGGGATCGAGTGAGGTATTAAAGTGAAGCCTAGGTGAGGGAGCCTCTGATGGGCTGGGGGTGGGGTTGAAGTATCGGCATTCTGCGCATGCGCGGTGGCCGAAGGGTATGGAAATAGCCGTGTTGGAGCTAGGGGAGCCACAAATGGTCCAATGGGATCGAGTGAGGTATCAAAGTGAAGCCTATGTGAGGGGGCCTCTGATGGACTGGGTGTGGGGTTGACATATCGGCATTCCGCGCATGCGCGGTGGCCAAAGGATATGAAAATAGCCGTTTTGGAGCTAGAGGAGCCCCTAATGGTCCAATGGGGTCGAGTGAGGTATCAAAGTGAAGCATTCGTGAAGGGGCATCTGATGGGTTGGGTGTGCGGTAGGAATATCATTCTGCGCATGCGCAGACGCAATGCGGAGCTCTCGTCCAATCAGAAGCGAGTATTTCAAATTCGTCACAGAACTGTCAGCCAATCAGAAGCGAGTATTTTGACCCGGTGCATTATGGGCCATATCCAAGATGGCGGCACGTATGTTCAAGATGGCGGCACATCCGGTGTCGAAAACTGGCCATTTCGTCGGGATGTGGTCACCTAGTGTCGAAAACTGGACCTTGTATGGGTCCTGCTAGACGTTTTGGAGCTAGGGGAGCCCTAATGGGCCGATGGAGTTGTATGAGGTATCAAAGTGAAGTATATTTCAAGCATGGGTGGGTGCATGTAAAATTTTTCCTGAAAAAATACGGAACACGGACTTTATCCTAAATTACGCGAAAATGCCTATATGGGGTATGGGGAGTATAGGACCATCCTGGGAAACCTACTTCTCGACATTTGCGGTATAGGTTGTGAGGTGTCGTTTTCTTAGTCTCGTCATGTAGAACATGATAGGAAGTATCGCGAAGCGAATCGTTGAATTTTTTGAAAAAGTACGATATAGCCCCATATAGTCCCATACTGGGGTATAGGATCAATGTTTGTCCCCCTGGGAAACGTACTTCTATACATTTGCGGTAGGGTTGTGGGGTCTCGTTTTACTCGTCTCGTCATTTAGAACACGATAGGAAGTGTCCCCGTGCGAATCGGTGAAATTTTTGAAAAAGTACGATATAGTCCCATATAGACATATATATATAAATATATATTCCCATACTGGGGTATAGGTTCAATGTTTATCCTACTGGGAAACGTACTTCTATACATTTGCGGTAGGGTTGTGGGGTCTCGTTTTACTCGTCTCGTCATTTAGAACACGATAGGAAGTGTTGCGGAGCGAATCGGTGAAATTTTTGAAAAAAGTCACCGAGGCCTGGGTAGGCCCATAGGCCTATACTGCATGGCTATGGGTGTATAGGCCCATACGGGGTGGACATGTTGGAGTCTAGGTGAGTCCCTAATGGTCCAATGGGGTCGAGTGAGGTCTTATTTTGAAGCTCTCGTGGAGGAGCACTTGACTACACTAATGGTTCGTCCGTGTTCAATAGTCTGCGCATGCGCAGCCTGGCCCGTATTATAGTAAGTAGGCATTTTGGGGGTATGTGGGTGTGTGTTTGGGTTAGAGATGGGCTATTCACGGTTCGAATGGGTCGTGTGAGGTATCAATGTGAAGCTTGTGTGGGGTAGAGTCAGAATGGCGTGTTTTTAAATGCATGTCACGTCAATATGCGCATGCGCAGTCTGGCCGTAGTAGAGAAATCAGGCATTTTGGGGGGTATGTGGGTGTGTGTTTGGGGTAGAGATGGACCCTTATGGGTCCGAATGGGTCGTGGAAGGTATCAAAGTGAAGCTTGTGTGGGTTAGAGTCAGAATGATGTGCTTTTAAGTGCAAACCGCGTTAATCTGCGCATGCGCAGTTGGTTGTAGTAAGTAAAGTGGCCATTTTGGGGCAGTACATGAAGGTATTTGGGGTCGAGATGGGCTATTCACGGTTCGAATGCGTCCTGGAAGGTGTCATCTTGTAGCTCTCAGGGTGTAGACCCTGATTTGAGGGCTGTTCACATCACCTGTGACGTCATCGGTGACGTCATCAGTACGAGTAGTGAAACAAGTGGTGACCTGCCTGGGCAGTGAAAGGAAGGTATTTGGTGTGGGGTGGACCATCCCTTGGTCCGATGCGTCCTGGGAGGGTGTCATTTTGTAATATCTTCCCCAGGGTGTAGACCCCGATTTGGGGCTGTTCACAGCA